>OZ024897.1:5700359-5765359 GCA_964017195.1 Siderastrea radians | reverse complement strand
GGACATGAAACTGTAGATAAAACTTCAGAGTGAAAACCACAGACTCAGCATCCTCTGTTTGCGTGGGGCCCTGTGCAGTTACCTTGGCTGTATCGGTTTTTTTTTTTCAAACTAATTTGGGGCCTTTAAAACTAATCAATATTGAAATAAAATCAATCAAATTACTGCCAGATTGTTTGACTTGTTGTTCTATCTTTACTTTCGCGATGTGAGTATTTTCAAAATAACGGTTGTAATTATAAATATTAATTTCGCGAGCCTCAAGTCGCGAAAGTAAACACACACAAACAAAGCAAAAGAACAAGGCGGTGATTTTCAGAGTTTTTATGTAATTTTGATCAGTTTTGAAAGACCTAAATTGCTTCACAGGTTTTGCTAGTTTGATTAGTAGTTTGATTGGTTTTATGCTTACGTCGAGTCCGTTTCACAGTTTTGATTAATTTTACCATGTACAGAATCCATATTTTGAAGCAAAATGTTTTATTTCCCTTTTTTCTTTGTTAGGCTATCATGAAGATGGCTTTCATATAGTCACCATAAATTCCGAAGAATATATCAGAAGATGTTGAAAGCATGGGTGCTGAGTAAGTCTACTTTAATTGTTTTAATTTTGCCAAGAAGTCATCAATCACATTTTCATATGCTCAGAACTTCATCTATTAGACCCACTTTCTAAGCCTCCCCTGAATACAAAGGCCTGTTAAATTACCGATTAGGTTGTTGGGATTCCGTCTCCGATCCGAAGCACGCTTCAACTTCCCGATAAAGTTTGCGAATCCGCGTTTTTAACTTTTGCAACCAAAAAAGTACAACTGATAAATCCCGGCTAGCTATCAAGAAAAGATAAAGGAATTAAGATAAAGCAGGGAAATTTGAGAAACGGGTGCCTGAAATCTATCCCCAACCCGCCTTGATTTACTTTTCTGGATAAGTAAATCTTATTCCTGCGTCTATTTTTTTTTCATTTTGTCTTTGACTGTACGCAGCTGTATCCTTGACGCAGTACGAAATCTGACGGCTGGCGAGAGATTCATTATTATCTACAGAAGCAAGAATGGCGGCCCGGCGTACCTGCCCGATGTCACCATGTATCCACATGCCATGTTTCATGACCTCGCTACGCAGGAAGTCAGTCAAAAGTATTATTGCAGTTGCCATTTGAGTGTAAGGAAGTGAGGTTTTGAGACAAATTGCTTTTGCGTTTCACATTCCAATTCTATACTCATTCGTAATCCCAATCCTAATGCAATACCAATTCTAATTTCAAATTCAATTTCAGTTTCACCTTCAACTGCAATTGCGTTTTCAATTCCAATTCTAATCTCAATCCCGATCCCGATCCTCAGTTTCAAAACCAATTCTAATTTCGGATCAATTTTGAATTTCAGTTTCATCTTCAAATGAAATTGGGTATTCAGTTCCAATTCTCTTCTCAATCCCGATCCCAATCCTAATCCAATACCAATTGTAATCTCAAATTCAATTTCAGTTTCATCTTCAACTGCAATTGCGCTTCCTAATCCTAATCTAAAACCAATTCTAACTTCAAATTCAATTTTGAATTTCCGTTTCAGATTCAGTTTTAACTTCAACTTCAACCTCAGTTTCAATCCTAATTCCATATAAAGTAAAGAGCGTTTGGTGGATGGAGTCTTAAAAAGTTACCGCATAAGATGAATCACAACCCTTACTTTTTAACAACATTGTTATTTTTCTTGTCTATCACACAGGTTCGGCCCTCAGTTGCTGAAAATCGTAGTATTCAAGCCTTCCTGGTATGTGCTATGGTGCCTCGATTGTCAGGCACGCACTGGCCGGCAATTCTTCAGGTAAGATATTTAAATCGAACCCCCAACTAAGTAGATTTTTGTCCAATCAAGGAGATATTGCATGAGAAAACCTGTTCAAATTCCTTTGTGCAATCTTGACGAAAGACGCCTAAAATTATCTTTTCATGCCACCAGTTATTCGAAGTATTTTAAGTGCGCTATTTGTGCCCAACTTAAGCTCCGGTTTAGTGCAGATGTTTCACAGAAGATCTGTTTCAGCCCCAAAATGGCAAATTAGCCCCTGAGGCCCCTAAAGTTGATCAGCCCACTTGCGGGGGCTATTTCAGCCACAACTGGGACAGAAATAACCCATTGTAAGCCGAAACAGCCGCCCACCGTGGGACACGATTTGGCCGTTTGGTGCCGGCCCAGCCCCTGTAAATAGGGCTATTATGGCCTTGAAATAGAGAGTCAAGTTAGTCCCAAAAATGGCACTGAAAGGGCCCCATTTTGGGGGCTGAAACAGATCTTCTGAATTTACAGTGCATAGAGATGTTTGTGTATACATATCATGGGAGACCTGCCTCTTTGGGGCCGGGCACGAATATGGAAGCTATGCGGGCTCGATTTATTTTAGGCGCTTACCATCACAGTTTGCATAAACAGAAAGCAGTCTTAATTTTAGCTCATACACAACTCACCCCAGTATTTATATTTTCTTTTCTTTTTTACTTGCAGCGAGACTGCGATGGGTAAGCTTAACTTTGCCTGCGACGTTTCTGAATTTGCGAAATTAACAGGTACGTAAAAACAATAATTACACTGATTGCGAATATGAGCGATTTCATCGGATAGATTGTAGCCCTCTCGTGTGGTAAACAATCTCATTTTGTTTCCAAGCATTATCACATGTCACATTTCCTCTTATGTTCACCAGTAGGAATTAGTGAATGTCTGAAAACTAAAAAAGCTTGAAAATCAAATCACTATCGAATTGAAGTTTTTGACCTCTTTAGGAATGTCTGCGATTGTTGTTCCAGCTTAGTTTAAACTAATGCGGTATTTTTTTTCAGCATTATTTTGTATCAGTAGAAAGTAAAGGTTTAGGAGTTGATCCCCAGACTGAAACGTTAGAATCATTCTGTACAGAAAAATACAGTAGTAAGGTAAAGTACTCAAAGGTTGAATACCTATGATTTGAATGGCCACACTTTAGGATTTAATCCAGAAATCAAACGTTAGAACCAAGGGAAATAATTTTGTCTTATTCTTTTTTCTTTCAGGTTTTCCTGGAGAAATTAAGCTTCACTAAATTACTTTCTTCTGTGTAATTAATTATTGTATAGGCTGCCAGTTTCTCTTGTTATCCTTTCTGCCTTAAAAATAACAGAGCACTCCAGTTTGTCTGTACATAGTCTTGTGTTTTACCTTATGCGTCACTGAATCTTGACACTCAAACATAATCCAATTCAAACAATAAAATTTCATTTTTAAGGACATCATGAAAATTTCTACATAAATCCTTAAGTTAAATTTCGAGTTTTTGAGATCTTTTGATAATGCCATAAAACTATACACTCCTCCTGGGGCTAATTTTCTTTTTACGACCACTTCAAGATGGCGGCCAATTTACTTCTTTACAAGGAAAAAAAAAATTAAAAATTTTCACATCATTTTGTTTCAATTATTCGAACCCCTTTCTATGCTGCGTCTCTAAATTTACACTTTATCGAAAAATTAACGCCTCGAAGTAGAGTTTTTAATGTGCATGTTGTAGAATCTTGGTATTATGAGAACACTGATCGTTTTCCTATATTATTAGAAATCGAAATATACTCATGAACTGACATATTACTGAGGCCAAAGAGTAGAAAAGTTGTAAATTTTAAATGCTAGACGCTCTTTGACCCTACAAAGGTAAAATGTTGTTTAAGGTATTAAAAAATTCAAATGTTCGCCATCTTGAAGTGCGCGTCAAAAGAAAAGTAGCCCTTCTTGGCCCATCGACATAAGCTCTGGAAGCACATATGTAAATTGTATATATTTGAGATGACAATGTTTGTATCTGGAAGAGGAATTCCATAAGGAAGTGACCGGGGTGCTTTTTTGTCTGAAATTTTGAAAGACACCTTGAAAGGAAACCTTAATCTCTTTTTATGGGAGTGATTTGAATAAGAGGTACCAGTTCTAACAAGTAGTGAGTTTTCGAGTCATTTTTAAATCTTTTACCTCAGTAGGAGACACTAGACCGTTCGCGGTGATAAGTTTAGATTTGAACACCCTAAGTGGTAGCAATCCACGAATTTTTACCCCTAAACGATACAATAAGTACCTCCCTCACTTGCATACGGGACCCCTCATTCGGCAATTTTGTCATTTGCAATTTCAGTTTGTAAATATTTAAGACAATTTAATGTAGTATAATTAAACTCTTTGTATATTAAAGTATAAAAGAAACTATTTATGAAGTTATTGTACCTTACTGTTTGAAAATTATTTTTTTCGGTCTTTAACTGAAATGATATTATCTTCTCATATTTCTATATCTCTTAAGAAACACAGTACATGTCATTTTTTCTCATAAATAAAATCGATTTGTGCTAAACGCAAGATTACGGTATGGGACATAAGTAATATATCTTTGATGTGAAATCAGTAATCAGTTAACGCAATTGATGCTACATTTTGACCATTAGGCACTTTGAAATTATTAAATTATTTATTTTCACAATTCGTTTTTGTGTTTGTATTGTTGGACTTTTAAACAAATTTATTTTGTGCTAAAATAGATCTTGTGTTTTGTCCTTTTTGTAATGTAGAACTGGCCCCAGTTTTTAAACGGCTGAACAACTTAATCCACTTGGCTATTTGCTAGTCCGTGTTTAACATGTACTCCAAAATATTTTACGGAATTTTCCAGCGGACAAGGTTATCCAGCGTTTGAACAACTGGGGCTGGAGAAACCACATATGTTTTCCTATTTGAGTGGCCCAACTCAACGAAATGAGCGACTTGGACGAAAGACGGGAACGAAAACCAGTTTTTATGTGGCTTCGAGCCACACATTGTCAGCACGTGCGTTTTCAGTTCCTATATTTATTTATTTATTTATTTATTTATTTATTTATTTGTCTGGATACGGCTTTGCCACATTCGCAAAGCATGAAGTCACTTGTCACCCAAGAAGTGAAGAAACTGAGAGTATGCAAGACATGACTCTCAAGATCGTCTATTCCAGGGGCTATTCTAGTCTGGTTTCAAACTTAACAGAATTAATTTTGTTGACAAATCACGCTTTCTACTAGATTTCAAACGATTTTGTGAGCGCAAACATATTTGTCGGTGGAAAAAATTTTGAAATAGAAGACCACAAAATTCAATTTGTATCCGTTGCACTCGTGAGGAATACGTGAGAATCGTGTCCCATTGCTACGCAAACGTCCCGGGGGGGGGGGGACGGGAAAACGTTTGGCCAGTTAGTGATTCTGCTACAATAGCATCTGCCGATTGAGATCGCTTAGAACGAGGAAGACGCCTTAATTTTAAATGAGCTGTTTAGATGACCTCTCGGTTCAGACTGAAAAGAAAAAGAAGCCCGAACGTATCACTACAAACAGTTTAACGTAGACACGACGCATTAAGTACGTCTTTCTCGACCAAATTCTGAGAAATCAGAAGTGATTCAAACCGTGCTCACGAGCACGCTTATCCCAAAAAGTTCAAGTTCGCTTTATTAACTGCGTAATAATGTTAATTTTCAACTGTCCTCAGAGGTTTTACAGTTCACGCTTCCATTTCAGAGTCCAAGGTAAGACTATCTCATCTTCTTTTTGTTTTGTCACAATTTGAAGCCACACCTGTACGCATAAGCGTACCGTTTATTAAGAATCCTCTTCTAGTTCATTCGTGATTTCATTACAAAAGTAAGAGGAACCTCCTGAGTCCAGTGAGGACCAATCAGGTTAAACTTCAATAAGAGAGTTCAGAAGAAAAGCTAGCTTGGAGTGCATGAGGGGGTCAGGCCAAACAAGAGAAAATTAAAACTCCTGATCCCATTTGCCTCGCCCCTTGGAAACAAAAAGAGACGAGAACTCGATAAATTCTTGCCTTTCTTTTGAGTTCAGTCATGCGTTTCGTCAACACTGTGGCCGTCTCAAAGAGTTTGAGTCTGCTCAAGTTTTCCTTAGAATCCATGACAGTTCTTCTCTCTTCGTTTAGGCAACTACAGTGGAGCCTCGATTTAAGGAAGTGCCAAGGGACTGGGGTAATTGGCTAGTTATATCGAGGGCTCCTTATATCGAGATTCTTTTCCTTACATTACGCTATTACTGGGCTGATAAGTATCTTACGTGATACCGAGGACTTCGCGATATAGAGGTTCGTTAAATCGAGGTTCCACCGAAACCACATACGCTCTCATCCACTCCCATGCGCTCTCAGCGAGTTAAAATTCTCGTCAACTCTCTTGCTTTACCACTAATCCACATACGCTTTTATCGTTTCTCGTGTGCTCTCAGTAAACTTTAACTCTCGTCAGCTCACGCTCCTTTCTAACCACTAACTCTTTGCACTCTCTCACTTACGCTCATGCCCTTTCAGTGAGTTGACATGAACTCTCGCCAACTCTTGGTGAGAGACGTTTAACCGCCAATTCTCGAGAGCCTATATAAAGGCCTTTATACTGACTACTAGTCGTAAAGATGAAAACAAGTGAACAACGAATCGAAGAATAACAATTTTTCACCCATCAATTTATCTTTATTTGCCTCCCAGTATTTGCTCCCCCCCCAACCCACCCCAAATTATGTAATTTACAATGATGCATCTCTTATGGAGATGCATTCCTTATTCTACTTATCAATAAAAATTACATCAATACAAATTACACAATTAAATAGCATAAAATTCCATCAATAGCGCACGATATAATTGCCTTGAAAAGCAGTCACATAAAATCTTGAAAGCGAATTAACTAAGTATGTTCAGTGGTATTTCTAACTGACATTGACAGCTACATCAGTTTTAAAAGTTAAAAAATAAGAAAGATGTTTTGTCACTAAAAGAGAAAAGTTGTAGTAATGATATAAGAATTTAAAATTTTGAACATCTGTGTCTGATTATTCAATCAAAGGTCAAAAAACCACTGGCTAAGAGTTCTATTACAATCCTATTACAGTTTTCGTATTATATTTCCCTTTAAATAATTAGTTTGAAAAAACACTTGCCACAAAAAAATTCACTGGTTAAGAATTTCGTTGGATATAGAACTAGGCTTCAGTGATCCCAAAATGGATGAAAAAAACAAAGAAAAAAAATCAGTGAGTTTGATAACACGAAATTGACATTTTCTCCATTTTTTCCATTCCCGCAGAAGTATCTACGATAACGCTTTGCAACGATTGCGAAAACAGGAAAAATAGTATTTCATTTCCAAAATAGTATAAACTGATTGAAACCAACATGAATCTGTTTTGTATGGCAACCTTTTTAGAGAGTTAAATTCAACATAGCTACGTTTATCAGTTACAGATCGAACAAAGATTGCCAGCGGGTACTGGATTCTAAACTGCTAAATAAGGTAACATTCACAGACCGTATTCCTCGAATAATAGCCCATAGAGATTATTCTTTTCATGTGATTAAAAATCATTTTACAAGAGGCTGAAACCTGGGAATCATGTCATCAATAGATTGTATCTGATTTTCGGACTGAGCGTAGCGTATGGCTATTTACGTGCGCAAATAGCATTTGACTGTCCTTTTAATAATTGTTCCTTTTTTAATTGACTTTTTAAATAATTGCCTCTAAAACATTGAAAAATTTACCTCGAAAGACCTGGTTTTTATGAGTAGATTATCTGTGATTGTCTAGGTGAGTGTAGCCCAACAAAGGACAGCTGGAGACAAGACAACCTGTGCGGAAGTCATCATCAGAATCAAGTGAATACTGCACCGTTAGTTAATGGTGGCAAGCCTCTGGTTATTGTCGTGATTGGTCAATTAAGTCGCGATCTTATTGGTCGACTGCCACTAAAGCCACGATGTTATTGGCTGTGACGTGAGGAGTCTAGAACATGAGTGGTCCGTTTCGATTCATCTTTTATTTTACCGTACTACACTCAGTTTTTATTTTATAAGAACCTTTTTATAAGTACGCTAAACCTGCATGGATTTGCCAGAATGTTAAGATCTAAGAACCCTGCCAAGGCTGAAATTGACATAAGAACGGTTTTTTGTACATACATTTTTCAGTCAATAATTGGTGTATACTGCTTCCGGAATCTGTAACACATTTTAGGGTACAATGTCTGCTGTTCATACGCAAGAGGGTTGTAACACAAATTAATATTCTAGAAAACAAAACGGGAACTGAAACAGGTGTTGCTTCTACATTGTATACTAGGCAATGAAATAAACGAAAACGCATTAGGTTTGTTTCACTCCTTCAATAGAATTACCGTCAATTGTTACCATTTCCATGGAAATTTCCAAAGGACAGGAAAAAAAGTCCCGTCGAAGTTAAGTTCTGTCGTGCGTCTATCGTCTTAGGGACAGGAAAAATATTCCCGTCCCAGTTAACGTCTGTCGTGCGGATGGCGTCTTAGGGACAGGAAAAATAATCCCGTCCCAGTTAACGTCTGTCGTGCGTGTGGCGTCTTAGGGACAGGAAAAATATTCCCGTCCCAGTTAACGTCTGTCGTGCGTGTGGCGTCTTAGGGACAGGAAAAATATTCCCGTCCCAGTTAACGTCTGTCGTGCGTGTGGCGTCTTAGGGACAGGAAAAATATTCCCGTCCCAGTTAACGTCTGTCGTGCGTGTGGCGTCTTAGGGACAGGAAAAATATTCCCGTCACAGTTAACGTCTGTCGTGCGGATGGCGTCTTCGGGACAGGAAAAATAATCCCGTCCCATTTAACGTCTGTCGTGCGCGTGGCGTCTTAGGGACAGGAAAAATATTCCCGCCCCAGTTAACGTCTGTCGTGCGGATGGCGTCTTAAGCTGTCTTAGGGACAGGAAAAATAATCCCGTCCCAGTTAACGTCTGTCGTGCGTGTGGCGTCTTAGGGACAGGAAAAATATTCCCGTCCCAGTTAACGTCTATGGTGCGTGTGGCGTCTTAGGGACAGGAAAAATATTGCCGTCCCAGATAACGTCTGTCGTCCATGTGGCGTCTTAGGGACAGGAAAAATATTCCCCTCCCAGTTAACGTCTGTCGTGTGTGTGGCGTCTTAGGGACAGGAAAAATATTCCCGGCCCAGTTAACGTCTGTCGTGCGTGTGGCGTCTTAGGGACAGGAAAAATATTCCCGTCCCAGTTAACGTCTGTCGTGCGTGTGGCGTCTTAGGGACAGGAAAAATATGCCCGTCACAGTTAACGTCTGTCGTGCGGATGGCGTCTTAGGGACAGGAAAAATAATCCCGTCCCATTAAACGTCTGTCGTGCGCGTGGCGTCTTAGGGACAGGAAAAATATTCCCGCCCCAGTTAACGTCTGTCGTGCAGATGGCGTCTTAAGCTGTCTTAGGGACAGGAAAGATAATCCCGTCCCAGTTAACGTCTGTCGTACGTGTGGCGTCTTAGGGACAGGAAAAATATTCCCGTCCCAGATAACGTCCGTCGTGTGTTGTTTGTGGTTTTAAGTATGTTGGAATTCCTGTCTTTAGCATCTGTCGCGTGTCCTGACCCTTAGACGACACAAATCTCAGGAACTCCTGGAGCTTCTGACCGTTGTGTGTCGTCTAGGGGACGGACCCAGTTAGCGTCTGTCTTGTTTTGTTTGAGGGACACGAAAAAATCTGTCTTGTGTTGTATAGTGTTTCAGTGTGTTGGAGTTGTGTCGTCTTAAGGACAGAAAAAATGTTCCTCTCTCTGTTAGCGTCCGTTTTGTGCCAAAGCCAACAGCTACGTGCGCCTTTCAAAAGAATCATTGAAAAAATCAACAAGAGTAACATTTAACTGACTTAAGGAAATTTAAAAAAATGAGCAATGATATAAGGATAGATATTACAATACCAAAAGACGGTTCGAAACGCACCACTCACATTTTAGAGTGTTCACGTCTCAGCCAATAACATCATCGCTTCACAGACAAACGACCAACATCATCGCCATTAAATTGACCAATGACTTTGGTACAGTATTCACTTGATTCTGGTGATGACTTCCGCATAGATTGTTGTGTCACCAACAACTCTCTGCGGACTACACTCATCCGGACGATCATAGACAATGTACTTATACAAGAGAACTAATCATTTAAGGTAAAACTTTGAATGTTTTAGTGGCTGTTATTTTAAAAAGTCAGCAAAAGGGGAACAATTTCTCGAGGGTCATTTTAATGCTATAAACGCACGTAAGGCCCTTACGTACGGAAAAAATACAAAAATTTTAAAAATTACTTTGCAATAGAAGATATAACCTTACGCGAGGAAATATGGTCTTTAACGGCCAAAAGGAATAAACTGGAAATTTTGGAAATTATGAAACGTAGTTGGTAAGACAGAATTAAGTCTAAAATAAGTAAAATAATGTTCTTTACATGAACAAAATAGGCTGAATTTAAATATACTAAATTAATATCTCGCTTTGATTTCCCCAGGAAATCCTGCAACAAATAAAAGATAAATTAGATCGGTGATATAACGCTGTTATGAAACCCTCATGCATCGTTAAGGGACGTGGAAAAATCCAAGGAAAAAGGTCGATTATGTCATGCGATCTTTCTTTGTATCAAATTCTCTTGTTGTTTGGCTTGGAGAAATGAGAAGAAAATTTCTTTTGAACTTGAGATTTATACTGCGTTCACACTAAGCCAAAACGGAAAGTTAATTAAGTCTGATGACAAATGAAGCAATCATGTCTTTAGGGACTGGTTATAATTTCTAGGGGGGGGGGAGGACTAATGCAAATGGGGGCAGACCATGTTCAAAGTCTCCTGACCCTCCCCTTTGTGAGGCATATTTTTTGCTAACCCTCTCGGCTCACCCGCTTTGCTTTGTACAGAGCTTTGTATAACAAAGCTCCGTAAGATGCTTGCGTTGTGTGCCCCTCTTTTTCCCCGCTTGAAAATTATTGAACCTCCCCCTCTAAACAATGACCGGTCCCTTACCACATAAAGTATTAACACCAGGCAGTGCACGAAAACCACCCTCAGATTTCCTACCGAAGATTGCACAATTTTTGTCAGCGTGCTACCAGATAAAACCACAAAAAGAAAAAAATGCAACAGCAAGTTCTTGCTACATTTTCGGTTTAGGTGTAGAGTTTTTTGGCGTGTTTCTTACACCAGGCACACGTTTGAACGGGCACTTGACGAGAACAATGAAGTTAAAAACTTGGCCTAAAATGTGTTCAGCGCTATTGAGAACGCAGCTTTTATCAGTCGAGAATATATTTGTTAGAATTAGCGAAGTTCTTGATATTAACATTTAAACTGAGATTGTAAACTATTGTTACCGGTCAGTCTTCCAAATTCCATGTTGTCTTCAACGAACTTTAACTTTTCTAATGATTCGGCGCTGAAAAAAATTGTATATATTACTTAGTGGCTGCTGAGTTGTTGTGTTAAAGTACGGACATACAAGCAAAGTCTTTTTTCCCCACTGTGGTACAAGGGGGGAGTTGGGGTTGATGGAACCCCCTTGAGTTTTCGTTATGTTGCAATATTTCGGAAAGATTTCATCTTTAGTAGAAAGCCTGTGTGCTCTACAAGATGAGATATACATTATGGGTTGCGGCGCTGCCGGGAGCCTGTGACGTCATCCAAGGTAGCCGCAATGTTGGCCGCCATCTTGAATTGCACCCAAATTAGAAATGGTCAAAAAACGAAAGAAATTAAAATTTTTTTATGCTGGACAAGTCGAATATGACGTAATTAAACATTTAGCTACTTTTTGTCAACATTTTGTGCTTTTTGCATCTAACAAAGGATAAGCAGCAGGCATTTTTCTTCGAAAATGGCTTGAAACCTGCCACTTATGACGTCATATATCGTGACCATAGCAACCCATTCCTACTAAATTTGTGTCAAAATGTGTCTAAGGGATATGCACACAGCTACTGAAAACGGCAGGTGTAGAGGATAATTCCTTTTGAAAAAATTCAAGAAAAACCTTATGGGTGGAGGGAGTGGCCCCGTTGTACGCCCAAGGGTTAAAAGGGCTACGTCATTGGAATTTTTGTGTGTCAACTCCGTGCCAAAACTAAAACAAAGTAGTTTTCTCGTACACAAAATGAGCTAGAAAACCAAGACGAATATATCGAATTAGCCTTAGCTATTCACCGATGTACAAACGAAGAATTAACTTGAAAAAATTGAGCTGCAATTCATTTCCATCCTTGCCATCCGAAAACAAAGAACTCATAATTATTTGTAGTTTTAGAAAATTAATAGAAAAAAACTGAACCATCATATCTGGGTTCATGTGATTCCAATGTGTGTTGTGTTTTCCCCCTTTTTAAGTAATTCTAGAAATTAGTGACTTAGCCCCTTAAAACTCAAATTAAAAAAAATGCTCCTAATATTATTAAAAAATGTTTTTAATGAACTCAACCAGAATGATTTGCATGGTACAGTAAACTAATGTATTTTTTGTCTATTTAGCTGATCACAGGTAAAGCTCTCCTCTCAATAGTTATACCCTGACTTATAAAGATAAATCGGCCTTCTTTGAATAATTTGTGTTGATAATTCACTCTTTGATGTTCATTAAGTAATTGTGTCGCATTCCATAAAACTCAGTATTTAAAGCTCCCATGGAGTGTCCACACAAGTCCATGAGGTTTCCATGGAACTCCATAGAACTCCATGGAGTGTCCATGGAACCCTACAGAATTCCATGGAGCTCACGTGGAAATGCATAGGCTTCCATGGAATTACATAGAATTCCACAGAATTCCATGGAATTCCACGGAATTCCGTGAAGTTCCATGCATGGAACTCCACGGAATTCCTTGGGGTAATTTTACACGGGTTAATAAATAAAATAATCTCTCTTGCCCACGATCTTCCTTATAACAATTTATTTACCAGCGTACCAAATTGTCGATGGCAGAAAACGGGTAATAATTTCCAGCTTGCTTAAATTAGCGTTCGCCGACGGCCTTCCTCACGGTTCCGAGAAGCTGACAAGCATATAGACTGGGTTCCGAAACGACACCTGCCTTTCGTTTGAACAGGTCGGCAAAGCACAAAGCGAATATCCTCAAAAATGTTGTTTGTTGTACTTGGTAGTTCTTTATTCTGTTCGAAGAACTGAATTTTCAACAACCTTTTTCCTTTTAGATTTCGCGTTCTTCCCCCGCCGTTAATTCAGCCGCCGTCAAGTGCCAAGATGTCAAACTTTCCGTGCCGCCTAATAAGCCAGCACTTCCTGACATCAAGTGTCACATGCACAGGCTTCACGAGAACCTGGGTCAGTTTTCAACCCTGGCATTCATGGCCGAAGACAAACTTGGACCAATCCCAAATTGCTTTGCTTATGAAGGTAAAACCGCTTAGTAATAAAATAAAGTGAGAAAGAAGAATGGTTGGACATGAAACTGTAGATAAAACTTCAGAGTGAAAACCACAGACTCAGCATCCTCTGTTTGCGTGGGGCCCTGTGCAGTTACCTTGGCTGTATCGGTTTTTTTTTTTCAAACTAATTTGGGGCCTTTAAAACTAATCAATATTGAAATAAAATCAATCAAATTACTGCCAGATTGTTTGACTTGTTGTTCTATCTTTACTTTCGCGATGTGAGTATTTTCAAAATAACGGTTGTAATTATAAATATTAATTTCGCGAGCCTCAAGTCGCGAAAGTAAACACACACAAACAAAGCAAAAGAACAAGGCGGTGATTTTCAGAGTTTTTATGTAATTTTGATCAGTTTTGAAAGACCTAAATTGCTTCACAGGTTTTGCTAGTTTGATTAGTAGTTTGATTGGTTTTATGCTTACGTCGAGTCCGTTTCACAGTTTTGATTAATTTTACCATGTACAGAATCCATATTTTGAAGCAAAATGTTTTATTTCCCTTTTTTCTTTGTTAGGCTATCATGAAGATGGCTTTCATATAGTCACCATAAATTCCGAAGAATATATCAGAAGATGTTGAAAGCATGGGTGCTGAGTAAGTCTACTTTAATTGTTTTAATTTTGCCAAGAAGTCATCAATCACATTTTCATATGCTCAGAACTTCATCTATTAGACCCACTTTCTAAGCCTCCCCTGAATACAAAGGCCTGTTAAATTACCGATTAGGTTGTTGGGATTCCGTCTCCGATCCGAAGCACGCTTCAACTTCCCGATAAAGTTTGCGAATCCGCGTTTTTAACTTTTGCAACCAAAAAAGTACAACTGATAAATCCCGGCTAGCTATCAAGAAAAGATAAAGGAATTAAGATAAAGCAGGGAAATTTGAGAAACGGGTGCCTGAAATCTATCCCCAACCCGCCTTGATTTACTTTTCTGGATAAGTAAATCTTATTCCTGCGTCTATTTTTTTTCATTTTGTCTTTGACTGTACGCAGCTGTATCCTTGACGCAGTACGAAATCTGACGGCTGGCGAGAGATTCATTATTATCTACAGAAGCAAGAATGGCGGCCCGGCGTACCTGCCCGATGTCACCATGTATCCACATGCCATGTTTCATGACCTCGCTACGCAGGAAGTCAGTCAAAAGTATTATTGCAGTTGCCATTTGAGTGTAAGGAAGTGAGGTTTTGAGACAAATTGCTTTTGCGTTTCACATTCCAATTCTATACTCATTCGTAATCCCAATCCTAATGCAATACCAATTCTAATTTCAAATTCAATTTCAGTTTCACCTTCAACTGCAATTGCGTTTTCAATTCCAATTCTAATCTCAATCCCGATCCCGATCCTCAGTTTCAAAACCAATTCTAATTTCGGATCAATTTTGAATTTCAGTTTCATCTTCAAATGAAATTGCGTTTTCAATTCCAATTCTAATCTCAATCCCGATCCCGATCCTCAGTTTCAAAACCAATTCTAATTTCGGATCAATTTTGAATTTCAGTTTCATCTTCAAATGAAATTGGGTATTCAGTTCCAATTCTCTTCTCAATCCCGATCCCAATCCTAATCCAATACCAATTGTAATCTCAAATTCAATTTCAGTTTCATCTTCAACTGCAATTGCGCTTCCTAATCCTAATCTAAAACCAATTCTAACTTCAAATTCAATTTTGAATTTCCGTTTCAGATTCAGTTTTAACTTCAACTTCAACCTCAGTTTCAATCCTAATTCCATATAAAGTAAAGAGCGTTTGGTGGATGGAGTCTTAAAAAGTTACCGCATAAGATGAATCACAACCCTTACTTTTTAACAACATTGTTATTTTTCTTGTCTATCACACAGGTTCGGCCCTCAGTTGCTGAAAATCGTAGTATTCAAGCCTTCCTGGTATGTGCTATGGTGCCTCGATTGTCAGGCACGCACTGGCCGGCAATTCTTCAGGTAAGATATTTAAATCGAACCCCCAACTAAGTAGATTTTTGTCCAATCAAGGAGATATTGCATGAGAAAACCTGTTCAAATTCCTTTGTGCAATCTTGACGAAAGACGCCTAAAATTATCTTTTCATGCCACCAGTTATTCGAAGTATTTTAAGTGCGCTATTTGTGCCCAACTTAAGCTCCGGTTTAGTGCAGATGTTTCACAGAAGATCTGTTTCAGCCCCAAAATGGCAAATTAGCCCCTGAGGCCCCTAAAGTTGATCAGCCCACTGGCGGGGGCTATTTCAGCCACAACTGGGACAGAAATAACCCATTGTAAGCCGAAACAGCCGCCCACCGTGGGACACGATTTGGCCGTTTGGTGCCGGCCCAGCCCCTGTAAATAGGGCTATTATGGCCTTGAAATAGAGAGTCAAGTTAGTCCCAAAAATGGCACTGAAAGGGCCCCATTTTGGGGGCTGAAACAGATCTTCTGAATTTACAGTGCATAGAGATGTTTGTGTATACATATCATGGGAGACCTGCCTCTTTGGGGCCGGGCACGAATATGGAAGCTATGCGGGCTCGATTTATTTTAGGCGCTTACCATCACAGTTTGCATAAACAGAAAGCAGTCTTAATTTTAGCTCATACACAACTCACCCCAGTATTTATATTTTCTTTTCTTTTTTACTTGCAGCGAGACTGCGATGGGTAAGCTTAACTTTGCCTGCGACGTTTCTGAATTTGCGAAATTAACAGGTACGTAAAAACAATAATTACACTGATTGCGAATATGAGCGATTTCATCGGATAGATTGTAGCCCTCTCGTGTGGTAAACAATCTCATTTTGTTTCCAAGCATTATCACATGTCACATTTCCTCTTATGTTCACCAGTAGGAATTAGTGAATGTCTGAAAACTAAAAAAGCTTGAAAATCAAATCACTATCGAATTGAAGTTTTTGACCTCTTTAGGAATGTCTGCGATTGTTGTTCCAGCTTAGTTTAAACTAATGCGGTATTTTTTTTCAGCATTATTTTGTATCAGTAGAAAGTAAAGGTTTAGGAGTTGATCCCCAGACTGAAACGTTAGAATCATTCTGTACAGAAAAATACAGTAGTAAGGTAAAGTACTCAAAGGTTGAATACCTATGATTTGAATGGCCACACTTTAGGATTTAATCCAGAAATCAAACGTTAGAACCAAGGGAAATAATTTTGTCTTATTCTTTTTTCTTTCAGGTTTTCCTGGAGAAATTAAGCTTCACTAAATTACTTTCTTCTGTGTAATTAATTATTGTATAGGCTGCCAGTTTCTCTTGTTATCCTTTCTGCCTTAAAAATAACAGAGCACTCCAGTTTGTCTGTACATAGTCTTGTGTTTTACCTTATGCGTCACTGAATCTTGACACTCAAACATAATCCAATTCAAACAATAAAATTTCATTTTTAAGGACATCATGAAAATTTCTACATAAATCCTTAAGTTAAATTTCGAGTTTTTGAGATCTTTTGATAATGCCATAAAACTATACACTCCTCCTGGGGCTAATTTTCTTTTTACGACCACTTCAAGATGGCGGCCAATTTACTTCTTTACAAGGAAAAAAAAAATTAAAAATTTTCACATCATTTTGTTTCAATTATTCGAACCCCTTTCTATGCTGCGTCTCTAAATTTACACTTTATCGAAAAATTAACGCCTCGAAGTAGAGTTTTTAATGTGCATGTTGTAGAATCTTGGTATTATGAGAACACTGATCGTTTTCCTATATTATTAGAAATCGAAATATACTCATGAACTGACATATTACTGAGGCCAAAGAGTAGAAAAGTTGTAAATTTTAAATGCTAGACGCTCTTTGACCCTACAAAGGTAAAATGTTGTTTAAGGTATTAAAAAATTCAAATGTTCGCCATCTTGAAGTGCGCGTCAAAAGAAAAGTAGCCCTTCTTGGCCCATCGACATAAGCTCTGGAAGCACATATGTAAATTGTATATATTTGAGATGACAATGTTTGTATCTGGAAGAGGAATTCCATAAGGAAGTGACCGGGGTGCTTTTTTGTCTGAAATTTTGAAAGACACCTTGAAAGGAAACCTTAATCTCTTTTTATGGGAGTGATTTGAATAAGAGGTACCAGTTCTAACAAGTAGTGAGTTTTCGAGTCATTTTTAAATCTTTTACCTCAGTAGGAGACACTAGACCGTTCGCGGTGATAAGTTTAGATTTGAACACCCTAAGTGGTAGCAATCCACGAATTTTTACCCCTAAACGATACAATAAGTACCTCCCTCACTTGCATACGGGACCCCTCATTCGGCAATTTTGTCATTTGCAATTTCAGTTTGTAAATATTTAAGACAATTTAATGTAGTATAATTAAACTCTTTGTATATTAAAGTATAAAAGAAACTATTTATGAAGTTATTGTACCTTACTGTTTGAAAATTATTTTTTTCGGTCTTTAACTGAAATGATATTATCTTCTCATATTTCTATATCTCTTAAGAAACACAGTACATGTCATTTTTTCTCATAAATAAAATCGATTTGTGCTAAACGCAAGATTACGGTATGGGACATAAGTAATATATCTTTGATGTGAAATCAGTAATCAGTTAACGCAATTGATGCTACATTTTGACCATTAGGCACTTTGAAATTATTAAATTATTTATTTTCACAATTCGTTTTTGTGTTTGTATTGTTGGACTTTTAAACAAATTTATTTTGTGCTAAAATAGACCTTGTGTTTTGTCCTTTTTGTAATGTAGAACTGGCCCCAGTTTTTAAACGGCTGAACAACTTAATCCACTTGGCTATTTGCTAGTCCGTGTTTAACATGTACTCCAAAATATTTTACGGAATTTTCCAGCGGACAAGGTTATCCAGCGTTTGAACAACTGGGGCTGGAGAAACCACATATGTTTTCCTATTTGAGTGGCCCAACTCAACGAAATGAGCGACTTGGACGAAAGACGGGAACGAAAACCAGTTTTTATGTGGCTTCGAGCCACACATTGTCAGCACGTGCGTTTTCAGTTCCTATATTTATTTATCTATTTATTTATTTATTTATTTATTTATTTGTCTGGATACGGCTTTGCCACATTCGCAAAGCATGAAGTCACTTGTCACCCAAGAAGTGAAGAAACTGAGAGTATGCAAGACATGACTCTCAAGATCGTCTATTCCAGGGGCTATTCTAGTCTGGTTTCAAACTTAACAGAATTAATTTTGTTGACAAATCACGCTTTCTACTAGATTTCAAACGATTTTGTGAGCGCAAACATATTTGTCGGTGGAAAAAATTTTGAAATAGAAGACCACAAAATTCAATTTGTATCCGTTGCACTCGTGAGGAATACGTGAGAATCGTGTCCCATTGCTACGCAAACGTCCCGGGGGGGGGGGGGGACGGGAAAACGTTTGGCCAGTTAGTGATTCTGCTACAATAGCATCTGCCGATTGAGATCGCTTAGAACGAGGAAGACGCCTTAATTTTAAATGAGCTGTTTAGTTGACCTCTCGGTTCAGACTGAAAAGAAAAAGAAGCCCGAACGTATCACTACAAACAGTTTAACGTAGACACGACGCATTAAGTACGTCTTTCTCGACCAAATTCTGAGAAATCAGAAGTGATTCAAACCGTGCTCACGAGCACGCTTATCCCAAAAAGTTCAAGTTCGCTTTATTAACTGCGTAATAATGTTAATTTTCAACTGTTCTCAGAGGTTTTACAGTTCACGCTTCCATTTCAGAGTCCAAGGTAAGACTATCTCATCTTCTTTTTGTTTTGTCACAATTTGAAGCCACACCTGTACGCATAAGCGTACCGTTTATTAAGAATCCTCTTCTAGTTCATTCGTGATTTCATTACAAAAGTAAGAGGAACCTCCTGAGTCCAGTGAGGACCAATCAGGTTAAACTTCAATAAGAGAGTTCAGAAGAAAAGCTAGCTTGGAGTGCATGAGGGGGTCAGGCCAAACAAGAGAAAATTAAAACTCCTGATCCCATTTGCCTCGCCCCTTGGAAACAAAAAGAGACGAGAACTCGATAAATTCTTGCCTTTCTTTTGAGTTCAGTCATGCGTTTCGTCAACACTGTGGCCGTCTCAAAGAGTTTGAGTCTGCTCAAGTTTTCCTTAGAATCCATGACAGTTCTTCTCTCTTCGTTTAGGCAACTACAGTGGAGCCTCGATTTAAGGAAGTGCCAAGGGACTGGGGTAATTGGCTAGTTATATCGAGGGCTCCTTATATCGAGATTCTTTTCCTTACATTACGCTATTACTGGGCTGATAAGTATCTTACGTGATACCGAGGACTTCGCGATATAGAGGTTCGTTAAATCGAGGTTCCACCGAAACCACATACGCTCTCATCCACTCCCATGCACTCTCAGCGAGTTAAAATTCTCGTCAACTCTCTTGCTTTACCACTAATCCACATACGCTTTTATCGTTTCTCGTGTGCTCTCAGTAAACTTTAACTCTCGTCAGCTCACGCTCCTTTCTAACCACTAACTCTTTGCACTCTCTCACTTACGCTCATGCCCTTTCAGTGAGTTGACATGAACTCTCGCCAACTCTTGGTGAGAGACGTTTAACCGCCAATTCTCGAGAGCCTATATAAAGGCCTTTATACTGACTACTAGTCGTAAAGATGAAAACAAGTGAACAACGAATCGAAGAATAACAATTTTTCACCCATCAATTTATCTTTATTTGCCTCCCAGTATTTGCTCCCCCCCCAACCCACCCCAAATTATGTAATTTACAATGATGCATCTCTTATGGAGATGCATTCCTTATTCTACTTATCAATAAAAATTACATCAATACAAATTACACAATTAAATAGCATAAAATTCCATCAATAGCGCACGATATAATTGCCTTGAAAAGCAGTCACATAAAATCTTGAAAGCGAATTAACTAAGTATGTTCAGTGGTATTTCTAACTGACATTGACAGCTACATCAGTTTTAAAAGTTAAAAAATAAGAAAGATGTTTTGTCACTAAAAGAGAAAAGTTGTAGTAATGATATAAGAATTTAAAATTTTGAACATCTGTGTCTGATTATTCAATCAAAGGTCAAAAAACCACTGGCTAAGAGTTCTATTACAATCCTATTACAGTTTTCGTATTATATTTCCCTTTAAATAATTAGTTTGAAAAAACACTTGCCACAAAAAAATTCACTGGTTAAGAATTTCGTTGGATATAGAACTAGGCTTCAGTGATCCCAAAATGGATGAAAAAAACAAAGAAAAAAAATCAGTGAGTTTGATAACACGAAATTGACATTTTCTCCATTTTTTCCATTCCCGCAGAAGTATCTACGATAACGCTTTGCAACGATTGCGAAAACAGGAAAAATAGTATTTCATTTCCAAAATAGTATAAACTGATTGAAACCAACATGAATTTGTTTTGTATGGCAACCTTTTTAGAGAGTTAAATTCAACATAGCTACGTTTATCAGTTACAGATCGAACAAAGATTGCCAGCGGGTACTGGATTCTAAACTGCTAAATAAGGTAACATTCACAGACCGTATTCCTCGAATAATAGCCCATAGAGATTATTCTTTTCATGTGATTAAAAATCATTTTACAAGAGGCTGAAACCTGGGAATCATGTCATCAATAGATTGTATCTGATTTTCGGACTGAGCGTAGCGTATGGCTATTTACGTGCGCAAATAGCATTTGACTGTCCTTTTAATAATTGTTCCTTTTTTAATTGACTTTTTAAATAATTGCCTCTAAAACATTGAAAAATTTACCTCGAAAGACCTGGTTTTTATGAGTAGATTATCTGTGATTGTCTAGGTGAGTGTAGCCCAACAAAGGACAGCTGGAGACAAGACAACCTGTGCGGAAGTCATCATCAGAATCAAGTGAATACTGCACCGTTAGTTAATGGTGGCAAGCCTCTGGTTATTGTCGTGATTGGTCAATTAAGTCGCGATCTTATTGGTCGACTGCCACTAAAGCCACGATGTTATTGGCTGTGACGTGAGGAGTCTAGAACATGAGTGGTCCGTTTCGATTCATCTTTTATTTTACCGTACTACACTCAGTTTTTATTTTATAAGAACCTTTTTATAAGTACGCTAAACCTGCATGGATTTGCCAGAATGTTAAGATCTAAGAACCCTGCCAAGGCTGAAATTGACATAAGAACGGTTTTTTGTACATACATTTTTCAGTCAATAATTGGTGTATACTGCTTCCGGAATCTGTAACACATTTTAGGGTACAATGTCTGCTGTTCATACGCAAGAGGGTTGTAACACAAATTAATATTCTAGAAAACAAAACGGGAACTGAAACAGGTGTTGCTTCTACATTGTATACTAGGCAATGAAATAAACGAAAACGCATTAGGTTTGTTTCACTCCTTCAATAGAATTACCGTCAATTGTTACCATTTCCATGGAAATTTCCAAAGGACAGGAAAAAAAGTCCCGTCGAAGTTAAGTTCTGTCGTGCGTCTATCGTCTTAGGGACAGGAAAAATATTCCCGTCCCAGTTAACGTCTGTCGTGCGGATGGCGTCTTAGGGACAGGAAAAATAATCCCGTCCCAGTTAACGTCTGTCGTGCGTGTGGCGTCTTAGGGACAGGAAAAATATTCCCGTCCCAGTTAACGTCTGTCGTGCGTGTGGCGTCTTAGGGACAGGAAAAATATTCCCGTCCCAGTTAACGTCTGTCGTGCGTGTGGCGTCTTAGGGACAGGAAAAATATTCCCGTCCCAGTTAACGTCTGTCGTGCGTGTGGCGTCTTAGGGACAGGAAAAATATTCCCGTCACAGTTAACGTCTGTCGTGCGGATGGCGTCTTCGGGACAGGAAAAATAATCCCGTCCCATTTAACGTCTGTCGTGCGCGTGGCGTCTTAGGGACAGGAAAAATATTCCCGCCCCAGTTAACGTCTGTCGTGCGGATGGCGTCTTAAGCTGTCTTAGGGACAGGAAAAATAATCCCGTCCCAGTTAACGTCTGTCGTGCGTGTGGCGTCTTAGGGACAGGAAAAATATTCCCGTCCCAGTTAACGTCTATGGTGCGTGTGGCGTCTTAGGGACAGGAAAAATATTGCCGTCCCAGATAACGTCTGTCGTCCATGTGGCGTCTTAGGGACAGGAAAAATATTCCCCTCCCAGTTAACGTCTGTCGTGTGTGTGGCGTCTTAGGGACAGGAAAAATATTCCCGGCCCAGTTAACGTCTGTCGTGCGTGTGGCGTCTTAGGGACAGGAAAAATATTCCCGTCCCAGTTAACGTCTGTCGTGCGTGTGGCGTCTTAGGGACAGGAAAAATATGCCCGTCACAGTTAACGTCTGTCGTGCGGATGGCGTCTTAGGGACAGGAAAAATAATCCCGTCCCATTAAACGTCTGTCGTGCGCGTGGCGTCTTAGGGACAGGAAAAATATTCCCGCCCCAGTTAACGTCTGTCGTGCAGATGGCGTCTTAAGCTGTCTTAGGGACAGGAAAGATAATCCCGTCCCAGTTAACGTCTGTCGTACGTGTGGCGTCTTAGGGACAGGAAAAATATTCCCGTCCCAGATAACGTCCGTCGTGTGTTGTTTGTGGTTTTAAGTATGTTGGAATTCCTGTCTTTAGCATCTGTCGCGTGTCCTGACCCTTAGACGACACAAATCTCAGGAACTCCTGGAGCTTCTGACCGTTGTGTGTCGTCTAGGGGACGGACCCAGTTAGCGTCTGTCTTGTTTTGTTTGAGGGACACGAAAAAATCTGTCTTGTGTTGTATAGTGTTTCAGTGTGTTGGAGTTGTGTCGTCTTAAGGACAGAAAAAATGTTCCTCTCTCTGTTAGCGTCCGTTTTGTGCCAAAGCCAACAGCTACGTGCGCCTTTCAAAAGAATCATTGAAAAAATCAACAAGAGTAACATTTAACTGACTTAAGGAAATTTAAAAAAATGAGCAATGATATAAGGATAGATATTACAATACCAAAAGACGGTTCGAAACGCACCACTCACATTTTAGAGTGTTCACGTCTCAGCCAATAACATCATCGCTTCACAGACAAACGACCAACATCATCGCCATTAAATTGACCAATGACTTTGGTACAGTATTCACTTGATTCTGGTGATGACTTCCGCATAGATTGTTGTGTCACCAACAACTCTCTGCGGACTACACTCATCCGGACGATCATAGACAATGTACTTATACAAGAGAACTAATCATTTAAGGTAAAACTTTGAATGTTTTAGTGGCTGTTATTTTAAAAAGTCAGCAAAAGGGGAACAATTTCTCGAGGGTCATTTTAATGCTATAAACGCACGTAAGGCCCTTACGTACGGAAAAAATACAAAAATTTTAAAAATTACTTTGCAATAGAAGATATAACCTTACGCGAGGAAATATGGTCTTTAACGGCCAAAAGGAATAAACTGGAAATTTTGGAAATTATGAAACGTAGTTGGTAAGACAGAATTAAGTCTAAAATAAGTAAAATAATGTTCTTTACATGAACAAAATAGGCTGAATTTAAATATACTAAATTAATATCTCGCTTTGATTTCCCCAGGAAATCCTGCAACAAATAAAAGATAAATTAGATCGGTGATATAACGCTGTTATGAAACCCTCATGCATCGTTAAGGGACGTGGAAAAATCCAAGGAAAAAGGTCGATTATGTCATGCGATCTTTCTTTGTATCAAATTCTCTTGTTGTTTGGCTTGGAGAAATGAGAAGAAAATTTCTTTTGAACTTGAGATTTATACTGCGTTCACACTAAGCCAAAACGGAAAGTTAATTAAGTCTGATGACAAATGAAGCAATCATGTCTTTAGGGACTGGTTATAATTTCTAGGGGGGGGGAGGACTAATGCAAATGGGGGCAGACCATGTTCAAAGTCTCCTGACCCTCCCCTTTGTGAGGCATATTTTTTGCTAACCCTCTCGGCTCACCCGCTTTGCTTTGTACAGAGCTTTGTATAACAAAGCTCCGTAAGATGCTTGCGTTGTGTGCCCCTCTTTTTCCCCGCTTGAAAATTATTGAACCTCCCCCTCTAAACAATGACCGGTCCCTTACCACATAAAGTATTAACACCAGGCAGTGCACGAAAACCACCCTCAGATTTCCTACCGAAGATTGCACAATTTTTGTCAGCGTGCTACCAGATAAAACCACAAAAAGAAAAAAATGCAACAGCAAGTTCTTGCTACATTTTCGGTTTAGGTGTAGAGTTTTTTGGCGTGTTTCTTACACCAGGCACACGTTTGAACGGGCACTTGACGAGAACAATGAAGTTAAAAACTTGGCCTAAAATGTGTTCAGCGCTATTGAGAACGCAGCTTTTATCAGTCGAGAATATATTTGTTAGAATTAGCGAAGTTCTTGATATTAACATTTAAACTGAGATTGTAAACTATTGTTACCGGTCAGTCTTCCAAATTCCATGTTGTCTTCAACGAACTTTAACTTTTCTAATGATTCGGCGCTGAAAAAAATTGTATATATTACTTAGTGGCTGCTGAGTTGTTGTGTTAAAGTTCGGACATACAAGCAAAGTCTTTTTTCCCCACTGTGGTACAAGGGGGGAGTTGGGGTTGATGGAACCCCCTTGAGTTTTCGTTATGTTGCAATATTTCGGAAAGATTTCACCTTTAGTAGAAAGCCTGTGTGCTCTACAAGATGAGATATACATTATGGGTTGCGGCGCTGCCGGGAGCCTGTGACGTCATCCAAGGTAGCCGCAATGTTGGCCGCCATCTTGAATTGCACCCAAATTAGAAATGGTCAAAAAACGAAAGAAATTAAAATTTTTTTATGCTGGACAAGTCGAATATGACGTAATTAAACATTTAGCTACTTTTTGTCAACATTTTGTGCTTTTTGCATCTAACAAAGGATAAGCAGCAGGCATTTTTCTTCGAAAATGGCTTGAAACCTGCCACTTATGACGTCATATATCGTGACCATAGCAACCCATTCCTACTAAATTTGTGTCAAAATGTGTCTAAGGGATATGCACACAGCTACTGAAAACGGCAGGTGTAGAGGATAATTCCTTTTGAAAAAATTCAAGAAAAACCTTATGGGTGGAGGGAGTGGCCCCGTTGTACGCCCAAGGGTTAAAAGGGCTACGTCATTGGAATTTTTGTGTGTCAACTCCGTGCCAAAACTAAAACAAAGTAGTTTTCTCGTACACAAAATGAGCTAGAAAACCAAGACGAATATATCGAATTAGCCTTAGCTATTCACCGATGTACAAACGAAGAATTAACTTGAAAAAATTGAGCTGCAATTCATTTCCATCCTTGCCATCCGAAAACAAAGAACTCATAATTATTTGTAGTTTTAGAAAATTAATAGAAAAAAACTGAACCATCATATCTGGGTTCATGTGATTCCAATGTGTGTTGTGTTTTCCCCCTTTTTAAGTAATTCTAGAAATTAGTGACTTAGCCCCTTAAAACGGGAGGCTGTTGTTAACCTAGCTCTGGTCTGATATGACTTGCCGGTCGGTCTCAAATTTATCTGTTCATTTCATCTTGGTTCAGGGTGGCACACGGGGTTACGCGTGACGCGTGACGCGTGATCTGAGCAAAGATTAGCGCGTGACACGTGAAATATATAGGAGACGCCTGCACGCAGGCTCCGTGAAAACAGCTCAAATATTGTCGTGATCCGTGATTCGACATTCAGGACATTAATCCCTAAGAGACTCCTCGTTCGCGATTTAAAAGACTGATTTTGTGTGAAGAACGCGTTCTCTTGACTCATTTCATGCGTTTGAGGCCCTTTTTCCATACTCGTAGCTCCGCTAAAAGACTGTGTATTGAAAACTAAAGGCAAAGCAAATTAATTAGTCAATTGGGGATAAGTTTGTTTGCAATCTTGTATGTTAAATACGTGATTCGTGAAGTGTTCCAAAAAACATACGTGACTTGAATGAAAATAGGCTCGTGATTCGTGATCGGGACCCCCCTCTACCACCCTGTCAGTTAGGATCGGAAAGTTGGAACTTTTAGCCATCTGAGTAAACGTCTCGCTGATCGTGGATTGGTCTGGGCGAGAAATTCAAAACTGGCTCGCCAGCCATAAAAATGCGCTGCAATTTGGAGTATTAAAAGGGTTATGTCACACTTTTTCAGTATCTTTTTAATAAGCTAAAAAGTGTCTTTGCATCAATTGAATTCCAAAAATAATGGTCTAGCATTGTTATTAAACATGATTAAAGACTATCGTACGGCACTGAAATTGTTTCCTGTCGTTTGTCGCTACCGATGGCAAGGATGGAAATGGCATGGGTTGAAACTTGAAAAAATTGGCCCAAATTTTTCAAGTTTCATGCGATTTCTTCAAAAATCACCCCAAAAACTATTGTGGTCAGCTTTCCCTGACAAAATTCATTTGATATCTTCCTCACAGTTTACAATAGCATTTTGCGTAAGAGACAAGGCACTTAAAATGATTTTAGCACAGAATTGACCTCACCTAAAATAGCAAAATCCTCGTGACGTAGCCTCTTTATTCGGCCGCAGGTGTTATCGACGAAAATAAGGTTCACGACAATAGGTGCGGTTACACGAGGATCTTTTACCACGGGAAACTGCATTTAGCAAGTGTGACCGACATTTCCCGAGGTACATTTCCCGTGTTAAATATCCATGGATACGTCAAAAAGATCACAAGAAGCGCCCATGACATTTAACGTGGTAAGTTGTAATGGTGCCCAAGGTACAAGAGCCAATCACGATACTCGGTTTGACATCAACACGTAACCGCAGAGTGACATCATATTTTTACCTCGGCAAATCACAACTCACGTGTGACCGCACGGTATACTGAAACCCAAGTGTAATGCACCGCGGGATGAGCTACCATGGGAAATGCCATTTACCGTGGGGTGTGTAACCGCACCTAATATCTTTGCGTTATCTTACTGTCGACATGGTAAGAATGACGGTGGCATAAGGCGACGAACAAATTGAGGTTTGTTTGCAATACTCACCTAAACAAAGGATGCTCTGCTTTCTCCAACGAATATTTAATAAACCAAGAAGGATTCAGAAATACTATACGCAGAAGTTGATCACCAAACCTATGAGAAATATCGTTTAAGTTGGAAGACGATATACAAAAAAATCGACCAGAATTTAGTTTACAATTTTGGAAGGGGGGGGGGGTAAATTTATTGTCATTAAGTGATCGTGAATTTGAAGGATATGAATTTTTCCTTTCACCATAAAATCGCTTAAAAAGAACTTTAGTGATGAGGTTTGCGGAGTGTTTAAAGTTTGATTTTACGCACAGTTTCTGAAAAGGCTTCCGTACCTGATTTTTAAAACTCGTTCCCAGCCCTTTACTCGTTTTGAAAGTGACCAATAGCCCTTTTTACAGTTTTCTAATTTGCGTTACAATGTATTTGAACGTGGATGTGAGGCAATTTTACAGTTTTTGCCCGAAATTGCCTCACAGTACTGTTAAAATACATCAGTAATGCAAATGAAAAAAGTTAACTGCTTAACTGTGAAAGCCACAATCGGCTTGTTGAATTGAAATCGCTAGATTGCACAGGTACTTTACCCTTACCCCTCGGGTGGGGTACTACCATATATAAGTTATATAGGCATGTGCCACGCAAAAGGGTATGGTTTTTGAGATTCTCAGTCCGTAAATTGGGTATCCATTTTGCCCCTTTTTGGAATTGGGATCCCGGTGTGATAAGTTTCCTTAAATTTTGTGTATTATTGTATGCTTTATGCTAAACTTCTCATGTTACAGAGAAAAAATAATGAAAAACTAAAACGTTTCGAAGCTACGCGTCTTCACGAGTTAAAAACGACTTGTTTACACAATTCTTAGTTACCGTTTTGTTTTTTTCTTGAATTAGGTGTCATTTTTCGGGTTTGGGCCGGAAAAAAATTATGAATTTTCGATTTTCTATACTTTAATACGGTCACACACCTATTCTGACTTGACTGGAGTATCCCCCCCACTGGAACTTAACCATGAAAACACAGGCCTACTGCAATATTATTGTGTGCATACTTACCGGGAACATAAGCTGTTAATAAGGCTCTCCCCACATGCACTTGTGTGTGGGAGATAAGCGGTCTTTCCTCCAGTGTTTCGGTAGACTAATAATACCTCTTCCTCGCCTATGATCTCAGCTATGGCATTTTGGATAGCACTGTAAGAAGAAGAGTGAAATAAATAAATAAACAAATAAATAAATAATAAATAAATAAATGATTTAAAAGATAAACGAATAAATGAAGAAATGAAAATAAATATAAAAAATATTTTAATAATGAATAAATAACTGAAAGACTGAATAACTAAATAAATAAATATATAAATATATAAATAAATATAAATATATATAACTAAATAAATAAATATATAAATAAATAAATTCCTTTCCCATTCCCTTCAGTTTTGGAATAGCAATAGCTAGACATTTTTTTAACTTACAGAATGTTTGCTTCGCTCTCCTCGTACTTATCAGAGTTAATTTCGAAAAGGTGATAGCCATGGTCGTGGTAACCTAATGAAGCAAACGAAACCAATAAAAGATAACCCTTTAGAAAACAAATGCGCTTTCACAAGGAGTAGTTATAGAGTTGGCGGTTCGAGACCAGTTTTTTCAAAACTGGTCTTGAACAGCGCCAACTCTATAACTACTATCCATCTGATGGAAATCATTTTATGGAAAGGAGGCGAGCAGGCTCGGGAAGTCGTTGACGAAGTCAACGAGCGAGCCTCCTCACAGCCTATTGTGGGTAGACATAAAATCTCTTCGAGATTGTATGTCGTAGGGCGCAATAGGCATATTGGTTCCATCACATGGCTTCATCACATGGCTTCATCACGGCAATAGACCCCCCGGCATGCTAAGTATTTGGATGGCTTGCGAAGCAAGACGTTCAAATACTTAGCACGGGGATGGGGGGGTCGTTATTGCAAAAGGCGCCTTGGTGGGAAGAGCTATTATATTTCGAAGAAATATAATAGCGATGGGCGCCTTATTATGTGATGGTTTTTTGTGATGGTATTATGTGATGGCAATCATTTTATTTGGATAAATATTTGGATAACTATATGTATTTTATATATGCTAGATCCATATTTTTCGCATTGGGGAACAAAAGCGAAAGCTTTTGTGAGGCAGTGAATTGATCGCAAAGCGATCAAGAGGGGAAGTTTCTTTTTGCGATGCTGGTTTCATATGCTAGATCCATATTTTTGCATTGGGGAACAAAAGCGGAGCTTTTGTGAGGCAGTGAATTGATCGCTTTGCGATCAAGAGGGGAAGTTTCTTTTTGCGATGCTGGCTCCATCTGATGGCAATCATTTTATTGAAATCTATATGTTTTATCTCATGATGTATCCAACGCATTATTCCTTCACGTGACGTCACACTGCAGGAAGTTTATAATTCTCGGAAAAGCAGGACGTTTTTCTCAGAAACAGGAAGTTTATGATGAAATGGGACTTTCCCGATGAGTCATCAGATTGTCATGTAATATCAGATGAACTTGTATTTGAAGTAAAGTTTGTCAGTAAAGTTTGTCAGTAAAGTTTGTAGTGAACAGAAAAGCAGACTGTGTTTGCGGAACTTGTATTTACATAAAAAAAATATCTCATATAATAGTATAGAATGAATTGCAATGAAGATATTCACAATGAACTGAAAGAATCAGAAGTTGTTTGTCCTTTTTGTGACCAGCAAATAGATTCTGCCAGAAAACCAAAAGATGATAAATGCTGTGATAATCAGTATATTATTAACGACGATGGGATGTTAGCATGTTTAAGTTGTGGTGTAGTACAAGGATATAATTATGTGAAAGAATATGTTAATTTTTATGAAAATATACATAGATTTATAAGAAAATCTGTTTACCATCGAGAGTACCACATTAACAACATATTACTCGATATTGAAGAAAAATATAACATCAAAATATCAAACTGTCAGAAACAAAAAATTGATGCTATATATGTCGAAATAGGTAAGGTTCTTAATGAAGTTAATGGTACAAGGAAAAGGATGATTAGCGCAAATTTCATTATGAGAAAGATATTCAAGATGATGGGAATACCTTACAAAAATATTCCAATTAGTAAATCGAAAAAAACATTAGCTTTTTACAATAAATATTGGGCTAGTATTATGTCTCTTATTGGTGATAAAATAAAATCTATTATTAGATGAATGCCTTATTATATTTCTTTTCAAATTTGTCAGTTAAAGGACACATTTCAATGATTATTTCATCAAGAACTTTGACATGATCAAGAAATTCTTTTTCATTATACTCCAGTCCTCTCATAAAGGATCGTAAATGAGTTAAAACCTTTTCATACGTAGTGTACGCGAATTTACACATCTCGATCTTTCTTTTGTAATTTTTGACCTCTGAATATGTTTTTAGTATAAGCCCTGCGCCTGATATTGATCCAAGTACAGCGGGGTTTAACGTCACACCACCAGCCACAGTCCCAGTTACTATCAATACAACAGATCCAATGTTACATGCCATATTCTTTTTCTTGAAGCTTTTAAATGACTCTTTGTGGAGCCAGTATTGCTTATGGTAGAATTTGTACAATGCTTTCAACTCAGATATTTGATCTTCTGTTAAATTTTCTGAAACATGGTTCCAATTGAATATTCTTTTACGTCTATCCATATATATTATATGGTTACATTTTTTCTTTTTTGAACGATTTCTTAATACTGATGTATAATTTTCTAATGTTTCGAACTATTTTTTCTATATTCTCAATAATTTCGTTGATTAAAGTTGATGTTTTCATATTATATTGTTTAGATTATTCATTATGTTTTTCATCGGAAACCTCAACGCTTATTTCTTTTGGGATAATATATTCTAAAAAGCATTCCATACCCCAATCAGATGGATATCCGCATTGTGATATATGATAAATGAAAAAAATGTTTATGGCACTCTATATTCAATCAACATTAAGAGTTCTTGATTTTTCACAACTGAACCCAGTTCCACAGCCAAATTACCAAACGCCAGTACTAAATTGATATTTATTGTCTGTGATCGAGTTGATTGGGTTGAAGTGTAAGTGATTGATTGAGTTAAATGGTCACTGTGTTTTATTTTTAAAGAAATAGGCTTATATTTACTTTTAAGCTTGAAATAGAGCACTGTTATAGTTAATATGTGGCTATGATTTGAAATGATTATTTTGTCACAACCATTCAATAAAAATGTGTTCCCGTTTTTCGTATTTAAATACCCATGTATATAATGAACTGAACCACTTAATTTATACCCATTTAAAGACAAATCTGTTTGCATTACCATTTTACCATTTTCTACAACGTACGCCGTATCATACACATCCGAGTCTACATTACTCTGTGATCCTTTGACTCCATATACAATCAAATAACCAACTCCTTGAGTGGAGCTACTTGCAGTGCCCTGACAATGCATGTCAATGTAAATGTATTCGGGAGGAGTTATGCTCCACTTATGTAAGTGAACAATCGATCTACTGTAATTAACAAACAGCTTAGTTGATTGTTGACCAATATTTAGTGAAGTGGAAACGACACTCACTGACAAATTTGTTGTGCTTGGAGTGAAAAATTCAATAGCTAAAGTGTACTCGCCTTCTGGAAGTTTGAACATGTTAAAGCCAATGCGAGAAGAATACTCATTTTGAGCGTCTTTCCCCATTTTAAATTTATAAGCTTTTTTGTTGACGTTGTGGGGGGAACCAGAAAAGTCAACAATGCCATCAACTATTATGTTGTTTTCACTTGAAGATTCATCGGCATTTTCCATGAGATACCTGAAAACGTCTTTCTTGTTGGTTGAGCTGGTGATGTGAGACTCCTTGATTTTTGTGTCAAAGTAAGTTTTCAGCCCTACAGTCACATCACCTTTGGCGGCGTGTACCTTACTGCTGACATAGCCGACATTAGCTGCTGATTTTATGTCTTTGTCATCGGTGTTCAAGTTGATTATTGTTTTTTCATTTAAATTCAAGTTTCCAGTCATATTGTTGGTGCCATCAACTTTGAGAAACTTTTTTTGTGTCATGTCATCAATTCTGTTGTTAACAAACTCGACACATGCGGCGTCTCTTTGGTTTGATGGAAGATCAAGATTGATAATTGATTTATTTTTCATATCAATATCAGCTCCTTTATCCAGTTTTTTTTCAAGCTGATTTTCGACATATTTTTTATTTACTCCATGGTCTGAATTAACTGGATCTTTCACATTTGTGATGAAATTATTGTTCATGTCAATATGTTGCTCCATTCGACCTCCTTCCTTCTTTGACAAGAATATCTCCCTTTGTGTTTCATAATTGATAACCTTGTTGAGATCACCTTGAACTGGATAATTGTCTTTTGGGACAACGAGTGACCCTGTCATCGTATCACCAGATATTGCAACAAATTTAGATGTATCCACACTTGGAATCTTGGCTATCCCTGAATCAAGATAAGATTTTGTAACAACGTCGTTATTATTAGTTCCCTGTTTTACATTAACCAGTTTTTTGTTTTGCATATCATAATCATTATTTGAATCTAATTTGAATCCAATGCCTGGTAAACCTCTTGAACCTATCTTACCTAGTCCTTGAGAATCATCATGATTAAGGATACCGTTAGTATAACTCATATATTATTGGTTTATATTCTTTCATTGAAATTTCGGGCTACCTTTTTTTTAACCTTATCAACATACAAAAAAGTATATGGATCCTTAGTAGCTTTCTGATAATCTGATTTATTTATGTTCAGTTCTCGACAAATCATCGATTGCTCGTTTTGGGAAGGAAAATCAAAAACACAAAAATGTGAACTATTCAGCCTTATTGTTTTATCGGTTCCGTAATAGCTTTGACTCAAATATATACAACAACAATTTTTATTTCTTGAATTGGTGAAGTAGTCTCGTATCCGTTCGTCATTTTTCTTACCTGTATTCAAATAGTCATCAAATATGATTAATTTTTGGTTTTCATCAGACAAATCTGTCAGAGGGATGATTTCATCGTTACTTGCTTCTATCACGTCATAACCGACATCTTTTGATATTGGTTCAAGAGATTTCAACAGATGCTTATATTTGCTTTGGGAGAGATTTCGAGCATAAAGGTATATCTTATCAAAATAGAGAAGCCTATATATCATATCCAGCAGAAGATTTGTTTTACCACCACCAGAGGGAGCACAAATAAGCATCCTAAAACATCGGTTTGGCATGAAACTCTTTAATTGAACAAAATCGTCATTGTCATCATCTTGGATGTCGTAATTTTGAATCTTCATATATCATTTGTTTATACAATTTCACACGCTATGCGACACGCTATGCGAGCGTTTTTATATATGATAACCCTAATTTTTCCGAACAAAATACGAAATTTTATGTAAACAAATGATATAATGAGTTTACTCAAATGGAAAGAAATGGCTGAGAAACGATCCGAGCTTGGTAAAAAGATTAACACAGCAAGAGATACAATAAAACAAAAAAAGATATCTGATCAAATGGGTGAAGTCGAGGCAGAGAAACTTTTCAAACCTATAACATCTGAGTTAAAGGAACTTACAGCCCCAAAAGCACCGTTGAGAAGATTGGTAAAGAAAAAGCGACCTGTTCCAGATTATGGTCTCGAAATAGGAGATGATGAGGATGTCCCTGATTATGGTCTAGAAGATCTATTCGGTGAACAAGTTCAACCACAAGATGACAAACAATTGGTTCCAAAACCTCCATCTTATGAAGATGTCCTTGAGGATTTAGCATCAGGTAAAAAACAAATGTATATAGATCCAGAATACATGTATGAACCTGAAGATCTTCCACCTGAATACGAAGAAGAAGAAGTACCAGATTACGAAATTCTTGAAGAGGATAGAATAAATCAAGCTTTAGATGAACTTCAAATACCGAATTATGAAGACGTCGAATTACGACTTCAACAAGAAGATATGAATGACAAAAAGAGGAAATCTTATCTTACCAAAACCCTTAAAAAGGCTAAAGAGAAACGGCAACAACTAAATGGTTATTGGAGTGATATCACTAAAAAATTAAATAGTGGTTTGATTACTGAAGCTGAGGCTCAATATCGAAGAAAAATTCTTCAAGATACAAGAAAGGTTCTGACTGATTATATGAATTACCATCAACAAAAACTCCAAAAACTCAAATCTATTAAAGGATCTGGTTTGAAGAAAAAAACAAAAAGAGGTGGACAGGTAATGTTTTTCAACAATCCGACAGAAATGATTAAAAAACTTGAACTGATTATTGGATCGATGATTGCCGGAAATAATAGCATCGAACTACGGAATACAGGCGTCGCTCTTCTCGACATCTTGTTGAGAAATTCAATACTCAATAAGCCACAATACAACAAAATATACAAAAACTATTTTAGTCTAAACTAATCATATATATGAATAGACAACTTGTATTATCATCCCATACAGTAAAAAACCAAAATGGTAATAAACCATCGGATTTCACAATCAAATACCGTAATCCGATAATACTAGATTCAAACAGACAATATGAAATCGGCCTAGACCGAATCATTTCGATGTCATTCACTTGGTTTAATGTGACAAACGAACTCAATAATCAGAAAATAAGATATTCGGCAGATAGTGGTGCTAATTGGACGGAAATTATATTTAATCCTGGAGTCTGGAATTACGTTGATTTTGACAATTTAATCAAAGAAAAAACAAAAACAGGGACTTCATCAAACCCTCAATATCCAATCACTCTGGAGTTTAACGATACTGTATTCAGGACAATAATAACACTAGCCTCAAATTACAGATTAGATCTCACTCAAAGTAATTTTAATGATCTTATTGGTTTCAATAAAAAGATTCTAACAAGTAGTGTAAATGTCGGAGATTACATTCCTAATCTCTCACAAGACAGAGAAATATTGAATGTTCATTGTGATTTGATAAGTGACAGTCTTGTGGATGGTGAAGAGTCAGATATTATATATAGTTTCAGTACTTCAACTCTCACTCCGAGTTATAGTTTCACACAAGAGCCTCGACGAGTACAGTTCAATCCAGTCAATAAAAATACGATTCATAAAATTCGGATTTATATCACCGACGGCAAACGAAGAATCATTGATCTTAATCATAGTGACACTTCATTCAGTTTGATTTTAAGAGAGAAGAGAGATTAATCTAACTAATAGTTATAGATGGCATCATATGAATATAAACGTGTATATCACCCGAAACTAGGTCGTTTTGTGTATAAGCATAAAGGATCTGGGATTATTGTTGATAACATATTCAAACCAGTTGGAAGGGTGTTAAGTAAAGTTCCAGAAATGGTTTTAAAACCTTTTGCCAAAAAAGCGCTTGAATCTGGTATTTCACATGCTGGAGACAAACTTGGAAAAAAAGCAGCTGAAAAAAGCGGAGAGCTTATTATGAGAAAATTACACGGTTTAACTAAACAACCAATGAATGAAATCGTGAAACCAACCAAACCTACTAAACCAAAACAAGAAGAAGATTACAACACAATTCTGAATAGACTTATATCTGGTACTGGATTAAGACGTTAAAATGTTATTAAAAAGTGAATTTTATCTAAACTACTCATATAAATGAGTTTCAGAACAAATGAAAATCTTCAACGATATGAATACGTTCGTTTCCATTTGGATAATGTCATTGAGCAACCTGCTAACAATCAAAGCCAGAAAAAGACAGGTTACAGATTCACAATCAACGATCGATCGACCATGTTCGATTTTTTTAATGGGTATTTTGAAGTAACTAAAGAGCTTCAAAAAAGGGCAGATGGTGCTGGATATGCCGCAGCGGATCGCATCACTATGATAAACGGATCTCACAGTCTAATCAGACATATGGTTATTAAATCGTCTGGTAAAATAGTATACGAGAGTGATAATTTACATAGAATTACGAATGTCAAAAATCTCCTTGAATACAGCGATGACTTCAGTCGATCCGTTGGAAAGAATTCGTTCTGGTATCTTGATACTGATGGAACTACAGCAAATACAAACACAGGTTTCGAGGCACGTCGTATTGTAACCCAAGCAGCACAAAACGACGGTAATGGGGGAGCTAAAACGATTAACGAGATGATACCGTTGAATCGATACAGTTTTTTCCAAGAATTAGAAAGAAAAATGTTACCCCCGATGCAGCTCACAATTGAACTTACACTTAACGAAGACAGTGAATTAATTCACAAAGCAGGAGCGGCTGACGATGGAAGGGTTGTAGTAAAAAGATTGTATCTTTGGCTACCAAGATTGATTCCAAAAGACATTATGTATAGTAATTTTGTTTCAGAGTTTCTCAAGCCAACAACCTGGACATATATGCGAGATCTCTACAATCAGTCAGCAAATACCAGAGCTATTCAGAATATGTTTCAAATCAGTCCAGCTATCGACCACGTTAAACATGTTTTTGTTTATCTCCAACGGACAGATGCACCAAATAATAATGAAGAAGAGAGGAGTCCATATTTGTTTGACACTTTCAAACTGAATGCAGCTAATGCTAACAGCTCTTTATCAAGCTGTAGGCTTGAATATGGGAATAACGTTTTTTACCCAGAGCTCGAATATGATGCAGATTCAAAAATTAGGATATTCAATGATCTTATGAGTTATGCATTTCGTAAAAACGATTATAACAGTGGGACACAATTGAATATAGCAAATTACACCAGTTTATATGGTCTTATCTATTTCGATTTGTCATATCAGAAAGAGGTAGTGACAAGAGATCCTAAACAGTTGATTCTCCATTATCGTCTCAATGTAGCCCCAGCAGCAAACGTCCGAGCTCATAGCATTGTATTTTACGAGAGTGAGGTTGTTGTTAAGACAGTTGGAAATGAATTGATGATAGTTTAAATGAATAAGTTTTTTAAAACAGAATTTATCTAACATATATAATATATGACGCAACTATACGAAATCAAAGTTAGTTTATCACCAAACCAGAAAAAGAATCTTAGTAACGCGTATCATAAAAGAGAAACAATAGTTCTAAGGCTTACGAAGGACTCTCTATCTGGGAATGACACTCTGTATGTACCTCAGAATATAGTTAAGCGATTGGATAAAAATAGAAAATTGAAAAAGGGAATGGACATCAAACTAGCAAAAACAAACATTCGAAAGCAATTAGGTGGATCTTTACTCTCTACAGTATTGGCTCTTGGGAGAACATTTGCACCAACATTAGCAAAAACTATTGGTTTATCAGCACTTGCTGGAGCAGCTAGTGAAGGAGCATCTCAGATCGTCAAAAAGATATCTGGAAAAGGAATTCAAACTAGTGGGTTTCTCATACCACAAAATAAAATCGATCAGTTGATAACATATAAACATCTTTTGACAACAAAACAAAAGAAGGATATATTAAATGCTCTACAAACAGGCTCTGGTGTTCATATAAAACCGACAAAAGTACAAACAGGTGGGTTCTTAGGGACTCTCCTTGCATCAATTGGAGTCCCTTTAGCTATTGAGGCAATAAAGAAGATGACTGGTAAAGGAGCTCCTCAGATGGGACGACCTAAACAAAGACCACCCAGATCTATACCAGAACAGGATGGTGGTTTGATGACCAACACTTATAGAACACCGCCTTTTTACGGAAATTGGCCAGACGATACAATCGGTATGGGGACTAAAAAAAAAAAATCTCAAAAAAAGGGCGAAGGTCTACTATTAGGCAAGAACTCGCCGTTCAAAAACGTCCCTCTTCTAAATATTCTATTGTAAAACCAAAATTCCATAACAATGTCCCATTAAGCAATTACGATTTAATAAAATGGTGTAAATATCTGAATATCCCAATTAAAGATGTTCTTTCTAGAGATGAATCAGTGCCGCACAATCATAGACAGGCTCTATTCATTTACAATCTGGAACCATCATATATGAGCGGTAGCCATTGGGTATCCACATATGTGAAAGATAACGTGGTCAATTACTTTGATAGCTTTGGTTTACCTCCCTTCCAAGAAATTGTTAATCACGCAAGAAAAAAGAATTTAACACTTCTTCATCAAAATAACCAAATACAAAATTTAATGACGACAACATGTGGTTACTTTTGTTTATACTTTTTAAATGAGATGAATAAGGGCAAATCATATTTTGATCTGTTGGAAGTTTTCGACATATTTAACACGGTTAAAAATGAGAAATTCTTAGAACAGTATTTTAAAAATATCTAACTCATATATATATGAAATCATATTGCGTGAAACAAAAAAAGGTCACTCTATGTGTACCTGGTAGTGAAAGATATGTAAAAGCCAAAAATGGGAGATCAATGATGAAGTGTACTTGCGCAGAATGTGGTATTACTAAAACTAGATTTGTCAAACAATCGGGAAACGGGATAGCCCGTCGAAAGGGGCGGGCTTACTAGATACAGTAGCATCAACTGGTACTGATTTATTGATTCACCACGGTATTCCTTGGCTTGGAAAAAAGGCTGTTGAAATGGGAAGATATTATGGATCAGAAGCCTTGAGAAACCCAAAACTGCAGAAAAAGGCTATCGATTATGCTCTCGATAAGTTGAATCCAATGATTCAAAATGTCGGAAGTCAAGCTCTTGATCAATTATCAACAAAAATCAGACCAAATAGAAAGTATAAAACCGACAGAAAGTATTTGGATGGCGCTGGTGTTGATATCCATAAACTAATTGGGAAATTACCAACACCAAAAGCTGGATGGACTCCTGGAAAGTATAAATACATGGGGGCATATAACCCTCAAGATAAACAGTTAGAGTACGATAAAAACACTGGAGAGGTCACCAAGTGGCACGTACAACCTTACAATGAAGTTGATAGAATATCAGCTCATCATGATATTTGTTATGACATGGGGAAGGACAAAGGTGAATGTGACAAAGTAATGGTCAAGTCATTGGATAAAATACCTTATGGACAGATGCCAAAATGGGGACAAACAGCACGATTTCTAATCAACACGAAGCAGAAACTAGGTCTAGGTGTAAAACAAAGGAAGACAAAAAACGTGAAAGGCCGTCGAGTGAAGAAAACTGGCAAGAAAAATTAGCTGATGAGCTTCATAAACCGATAAAGCGTAACTTCACCCGGCGGCGTGTTATTGCAAACCATATTGACGAAATATGGTGCTCTGATATTGTTGAGATGCAAAAGTTCAGTCGATGGAACGCTGGCTACAGATATCTTCTTATGGTTTTAGATATATTCTCTAAATACGGTTGGATCGTCCCATTAAAAGATAAAAAGGGTGAAACCGTTATGAATGCTTTTAAACAATCCTTAAAGAAGGCAGAAAACCACAATATCTTTGGACAGACAAAGGCAAGGAGTATTACAACAAACATGTTAAGGAACTACTTGATAAGAATAAAATAACCTTGTACTCAACTGAGAATGAGGAAAAGTCGTCAGTTTGTGAAAGATGGAACCGTACAATCAAAACCAAAATGTGGAAACAGTTTACTGTTCAAGGTAATACACAGTATCTTGAAATGTTACCTAAATTAGTGAAACAGTATAACAACACAAGACATTCAAGCATAAAGATGACGCCTACAGAAGCAAGTAAAAGGAAGAATCAAGGAACTGTTTACTTTAATCTGTATGGTGATATGGAAACATCAAAACAGAAACCGAAATTTCAAGTTGGTGATAAGGTTAGAATAAGTAAGTATAAACGAAATGTGTTTGATAAGGGCTATACACCAAATTGGTCTGAGGAAATTTTCACAGTTGATGAAATACAACATACGAATCCAATCACATACAAAATAAAGGATCTCAGAGATGAAGACATTCAAGGGAGTTTTTATGAACCTGAATTACTGAAAGCTGAACAACAGGTATTCAGAATTGATAAAGTCATTCGGAGGGATTATAAGAAAAAACAGGCTCTTGTTAAATGGAAGGGATACAGTGATGAATTTAACAGTTGGGTTCAAATGAAGGATTTAAAAACAATATAATATATACATATATATAGATGGATACAGGAAATCAGCAGTGGTTATGTGAATTTTGTAATAAGAATTATAGTTTGAATAGAAAAGACAAACATCTTCTGACTAAAGTTCATAAAAAGAATAAAGAACGTTCAGATCGTGAGGAGGAACTTGAAGAATATATGATACGTCGAGATATACTATTGTCGGAAAATATTGCAGATATGGATTTTGAGGAGTTCTTGAAAAAACGTGTACTTGTTGATAAACAACTTAAAAAAGAATTTGGTCGAAATTACAAAGTTCCTGAATGAATTTAAACGCACAAGCCAAAGTGATTTAAAAATAAACATATAGTATTATATATGGATAAAAACAAAAGAGGAAGACCAAAAGTATATTTTACTGAAGAAGACAGAAAGGAGGCTTTAAAAAAAAGTAAAACAAAGTACATGCTGAATAAAGAATGGTATTGTGACGTTTGCAAAAATGGAATAAATTATACTCTTGCAGGTAAATGGTGTCATTTGAAAACAAAAAGGCATAAGAAAAACGCAAATAATTAACATAATGTATTCAGTTCAAAGGATTCATGCTTGGATCATTTGAATTTTTGACTATATTTAAACGCACTAATTATAGACACTTAAAAATAAAAATATATAGTAATATATAGAATGGAATTAAATGAGACAATGTTGAAAATCAATAGATTAGAACAAAAAATATCACGAATTAGTGATGAAATAGATAAGAGATATAACCTAATTATTTGTAAATTTCATAGTCATTCACCAGCAACACATAAACTAATTACTGGTGAGTATCCTAACTATGTAGAAAATATGATATGTAATAAATGTTCAGATGATATAAAAAATTTAAACTGCTATGAACTTGATAATATGGGAATTGTTGACATATATAAGTTATAAGGTTTAAACGCAAGTTAAAACTACTTAAAAAATATTTACTATAGTAATAATATATGGAATCAAATAAGAAAAAAAATTATTCTCTGGTATACTTTGGTGCTGGATGGGATTTCAAACCAATTAATGACCAAGTATATAAGAAATTCAATCACTTTATATTCATTGTTAGTCTACCTATGATGCCGCATTATGAACCAGGCATGCCAGGGTATGAAAAAAGCAAAGATAGAGAAGCATTTATAAAAACTCTAAAAAATAAAGCTATGAAATATGGAATGACATTATCCAGTATCAGAAAAAATTTATTAACATTCAAAAACAATCACCAAAAACTCGAATATTATATCAATACAACAGTTCTAGATGCTTTGACGAATAAAATTATTAGAAAGAAATTAAACAGGGTTATATGGGTACATGAGAATGGATTCAGACCATATGATTATGGTTTAAATATAGGCGATTTGCCTAATCTGTTAGAGTACCGTGCGAAAATACATGAATTATAAATATCATACGTACATAATTAAAGATTTTTCCCATATATAAATATATACATATATATATATGGTAAATGAACAATTAAAAAATCATCTAAAAAACTTCACCGTAAAGGAATTGAAAAAGGAGGTCATCGCCGTGAAAAAGGGTTTCCAAGTTTCCAAATTAAGGCGAGCTGATGTAGAAAACGTCATACTAAAAAATCATCAACACTTCCTACACTTACTAAAAAAGAACAAGGTGAATAAGGCTAAACCACTAACGAAAGTAAAGAAGGCTAAACCAATGTCGAAACAGGAGAATGCTAAACCAAAAAAATCACAATATGAAGCGTTTATAAGAGTAAAAGAGTACATAACCGGACTTTTAGATGAACTTGACGAAAAAGCAGAAGGAACAAGAAATTCCGTATTCGTTGATGAACGATTCAGTGGTGTCACTATACAAAAAATTAAATCACAGTACGTCATACGCGATAGTAATGATTTCAGCAATATAATACTACGAGCTACAACTGATCGCAAGAAGGTTGAAGACCTACTATACCATATGTTAGCATAATTGGATCATTTGAATTCTTGACCATGCTTAAACGCGAGTTGAAACTACTTAAATAATATTTTACTATAGTAATATATACATAGAATGCAAATGAAAGAATCTAATCATATTAATATGGATAAAGCTAGTTTGAAGAAACTCAGCAAATCACAACTTATTAAATTGCTTCTGAAGCAGGAGGATAAGAAGCCAGTTCAACAAAAAAGAAGACCAATACCAACACCTCGGAAAAGTGTCAAAGAAATGGTCAAGCAGTATGAAGATAATATTATTCAACCACCAGCAGAGTTCCGGGATAATTACAAACCAGTCCCAGCACCAAGAACCAAGAAAAATGCTGCAAAAAAACCGGTTCCAACACCAAGAACCATAATAAAACAAACAGACAAAGCTTTAAAAGGGTTTACCAAGTCATTTGAAATTGACATTAAAAGCAATAAAGATCCCTTAACCCAAATGCAAAACACAAGAAAGGCTGTAGAACGTCATGTAACAAATTTATTGAATGAAATGAAAGGCTTGAAATATGTTGAAACATTGAAAGTCACTTTCGAAAAAATATCAGCTGATGTAATAGTCGAAAAGTCAGCATATTTCAATAGTACAAGTCAAACAATAATCAACCAAATGGAAATCAATGAAGCATTACAAATGTCTAAACAAAATATCTTAAACAAGATAGCTCAATGGATATCAGAAGGATCAGGATGGACGGTACAATCAGTTGATAACCATTACCTGAACATTGTCAAATACAAGCCCATGAATGGATCCTCATATATCCAATTGCCTTCTGAACTGCGAAATAGTGCTAAGGGACTAATTAACATGAAAAATGAGGATAATGAATGTTTTAGATGGTGTCATATCCGACACTTAAACCCACAAGAAAAATATCCTCAAAGGATTAAAAAAGTCGATAAAACATACATTGAAAAGTTAGATTACTCAAACATTGATTTTCCAGTCAGTGTCAAACATTACAACAAAATTGAGAAGCAAAACAGTATCAATATAAGTGTATTTGGATATGAAAACAAAGAGCCATATCCCATCTATGTTTCAAGAGAAAAGTATGAAGATCATATGGAACTACTTCTGATAACAAAAAATGAAAACAAGCATTATGTTCTCATAAAGGATTTCAACAAGTTCATGTATAATCAAACAAAACACGAACATAGAAAACACTTTTGTATGCGGTGTCTGCAATGTTTCAGTTCAGACAGGGTTCTAAACAATCATAAAGACAATTGCATTCAAGTGAACGGCACCCAAGCAATTAAAATGCCAACTAAAGATAACAACATACTGAAATTCAACAACTTCCATAAACAGCAACCTGTTCCATTTGTCATTTATGCTGATTTTGAGGCTATAACAGAGAAGATTCATGGATGCCAACAGAATAATGAGTCATCATACACAGAAGCATACCAAAAACATACAGACTGTGGATATGGTTATAAAGTAGTTTGTTGTTATGACGACAAATATACAAAACCAATACAACTATACAGAGGTGAAAAGGCTGTTTATAAATTCATGGAAAATATTTTAGAAGAAGTGAAATACTGCAAAAGAATAATGAAAAAATATTTCAATAAACCATTGAGAATGACAGAAGAGAATGAACAGGAATTCAAAAAAGCAACAACATGCCACATCTGTGATAAAAAATATACTGAAAAAGACATTCAAGTGAGAGATCATTGCCATATTACAGGTAAATTCAGAGGCTCAGCTCACCAAGAATGTAATCTGAAACTTAGAATAAACCCAAAAGAAATAAAAATTCCAGTCATATTCCATAATTTGAGAGGTTACGACAGTCATTTCATTATGCAAGAGATTGGAGCTATTGTTAAGAAACATGCATACAAAAATAATAAAGGAGAGGAGAAACAAATGAACATAAATGCAATTCCTAACAATATGGAAAAATACATGGCTTTTATGCTTGGTAAACATCTGACATTCATCGACAGTTTCCAATTCATGAGCTCAAGTTTGGATAAATTAGTCAGCAACTTACCTGCAGAAGCTTTAAAGTATACAAACAAAATATTCCAAAAAGAAAAATTCAAGCTTATGACACGAAAAGGCATTTATCCGTATGATTACATGGACAGTTTTGAGAAATTCAATAAAACAGAATTACCAACGAAAGAAGAATTTTACAGCATATTGAATAATGAGCATATTTCAGATGAAGATTATTGTCATGCTAAGAAAGTGTGGAATAAATTTCAATTACAAACAATGGGTGAATACCATAATTTATATCTCCAGTCTGATATCCTTTTATTAGCTGATGTATTCGAAAACTTCCGTAAGACCTGTCTTCAGTATTATAAACTAGATCCATGTCATTATTTCACGTCTCCTGGTTTGTCATGGGATGCTATGCTAAAAATGACTGATATCAAATTGGAACTAATGACAGACATAGACATGTTTCAATTCATTGAAAAAGGCATGCGTGGTGGAATCAGTTATATTGCAAATCGATTTGGTTCAGCAAACAACAAATACATGAAAGAATACGATGATAAGGCGCCCTCAAAGTACATTATGTATCTTGACGCCAATAACCTGTATGGTTGGGCAATGAGCCAATATCTTCCTACTGGAGGTTTCAAATGGATGTCAGAAAAGCAGATTAATAAAATTAATTTAGCTCAGTATAATGAAGACAGTAATAAAGGATTGTTAATAGAAGTTGATTTAGAATACCCCAAAGAGTTGCATGACAATCATAATGACTATCCAGTAGCTGCCGAGAGAGTTTGTGTCAAAAAAGATATGCTCTCTGATTATTGCAAAAATATAGCTACAAAGTACAATATATCAACAGGATTAGTACACAAATTAATACCAACATTATCGAATAAAGAAAAATATGTTCTGCATTACAGAAACCTGCAACTGTACCTTGATCTTGGATTGAAAATAAACAAAGTCCATCGAGTGTTAGAATTCAATCAGTCGCCTTGGCTCAAAGAGTACATTAGCTTTAATACAATAAAACGTACTCAAGCGAAAAATTCATTCGAAAAAGACTTTTTCAAACTTATGAATAACTCAGTATTTGGTAAAACAATGGAAAACATAAGAAAGCGTGTTGATGTCCGACTTATCACAGATGAAAAGAAATTATTGAAGATGGTGAGTAAACCAACTTATGTAAGCAGTAAGATCTTCAACGAAAATCTAGTTGCAGTGCATAAAATAAAGGAAACGCTCACTTTAAACAGGCCGGCATATATTGGTATGTGTATCCTTGATCTAAGCAAAACATTAATGTATAATTTCCATTATAATTACATCAAAAAAAAGTATGGAAATAAAGCCAAATTATTATTCACAGACACAGACTCATTAACATATGAAATTGAAGCAGAAGATGTTTACCAAGACTTTTGGAATGACAAAGATCGATTTGACAACAGCGACTACCCAGAAAGCTCGCCGTATTTCGATACAACAAACAAGAAGGTAATCGGTAAATTCAAAGATGAAGCAGCTGGAATTCCAATAACAGAATTCGTCGGTTTGCGATCTAAAATGTACAGTTACATCAAAGACAATAATAAAGGCGGAAAAACAGCTAAGGGAATTAAGAAAAATATAATAAAGAACAACATCAAACATCAAGACTACAAAAATGTTTTATTAGAAAATAAACAAATACATCATACCATGAAGACAATCAGAAGTATTAACCATCAACTTGGAAGTTACGAGCTCAATAAAGTGTCACTAAGCTGTTTCGACGATAAAAGATATATAGCAAACAATGGAATCAAAAGTTTCGCTTACGGACATCATTGTATTAAATAAGTTCTACCTAAATTACTAATTCATCCAACATCAGTCCATCATTGGGCGCAGGTATTGGTACAGCATTAGGAGGAGGCTTTGATATATTTCGTCAACCGGAAGCTACTTCTGAAATTTTTATCAAACTGGAGCAAGTTCTGATATTTTTACACGAAAAAGTAATTTATGGGTACATTTTTAATTGGTCAATAGCTTAGTCATTTCCTGTTTTCACCAGACATGTCCAGACTTGTTTCTGAGGAAAACTTCCTGCTTTTCCGAGAATTATAAACTTCCTGCAGTGTGACGTCACGTGAAGGAATAATGCGTTGGATACATCATGAGATAAAACATATAGATTTCAATAAAATGATTGCCATCAGATGGAGCCAGCATCGCAAAAAGAAACTTCCCCTCTTGATCGCAAAGCGATCAATTCACTGCCTCACAAAAGCTCCGCTTTTGTTCCCCAATGCAAAAATATGGATCTAGCATATGAAACCAGCATCGCAAAAAGAAACTTCCCCTCTTGATCGCTTTGCGATCAATTCACTGCCTCACAAAAGCTTTCGCTTTTGTTCCCCAATGCGAAAAATATGGATCTAGCATATATAAAATACATATAGTTATCCAAATATTTATCCAAATAAAATGATTGCCATCACATAATACCATCACAAAAAACCATCACATAATAAGGCGCCCATCGCTATTATATTTCTTCGAAATATAATAGCTCTTCCCACCAAGGCGCCTTTTGCAATAACGACCCCCCCATCCCCGTGCTAAGTATTTGAACGTCTTGCTTCGCAAGCCATCCAAATACTTAGCATGCCGGGGGGTCTATTGCCGTGATGAAGCCATGTGATGAAGCCATGTGATGGAACCAATATGCCTATTGCGCCCTACGACATACAATCTCGAAGAGATTGTATGTCTACCCACAATAGGCTGTGAGGAGGCTCGCTCGTTGACTTCGTCAACGACTTCCCGAGCCTGCTCGCCTCCTTTCCATAAAATGATTTCCATCAGATGGATAGTAGTTATAGAGTTGGCGCTGTTCAAGACCAGTTTTGAAAAAACTGGTCTCGAACCGCCAACTCTATAACTACTACAAGGACAGAAAAAATTATAATAAACGTGAGCGTGTTTACCTTCATAATGAAGGAACCCAGGTAAAGGAGGGAGTGGAAGCTTGGGAATTTCAGGAAGGGCTGCAATAAGAAAACATTATGTCAGTGTTACTTTTGGTTTCATGGAAGAAGTATGTACTTTTGCAATTTTACATGATTTTAGAGGCTTTCACATAAAAAAAGGGAAATGGTTTACCTTTATTATCATTTTTTTCATGCAATGAACTTTATTTAGAAAAACAAAAACTACGTATACAGCGAAACTGCAGTAAATAGCTAACGGTTACACTGAATATCATAAAAAGCGTTAAACAAGTTCTACTAAAAGGAAAAAAAAAGAGAGGAACGGGAAATTAAAAATAAACGAGCGCAACAAATTTTTTGATTAATTACATCAAAAGGAACTGGAATACATATAGCAGTATTGAGATTAAGAATTGAGAAAAGGGAGGTTGAAACATCTTCACACTATCGTACTTCTTAATGCGTGGGTTCGTTTCCAGAATCGGGATAAATTGATCTAGTTTGCAGGGCTCAGAGTGCAATTTCTGATAGTACAAGTAGTATTTCGCAAAATGTAAGCAGTATTTTAAACTGAGCTTCCAGACAATTTGATGTCATCCCGAAAAACTTTTCTATAGTGGATTGGTAGAAAAGGCGCAGCGGTATTTCTCATTAAAACTCCTCTGAAAACATATTTGAAAGAAAGGACAGTTAACAAAGATATGGGTAATCGAGTCATGTTCTTTACAGTACAAGCACTTATTTACATTTTCTTAATCTATAAATCAGTTTGAATTCAAACTCTGTTAGCTTGCTCTCCCGGCATACTTTCCCTATGAGGTCAAATTTAGACTTCCATTTTATATTTTCTACATTTAACTCTTTTCCACATATTTTTAGCTCTGAGGCTTCTACTGTGGCTGCCAAAAGTAGTCTTTGGATTTCATTTTGCAAAGATCGATATTTTACAAGGAAGATGGCTGAAAGGTCACATTTTCTTCTCTAAATGTATTCCTTATGCTTAGAGGATCTGGCTTTTTGTTGTAGATGTCTCGGAATTGCCGAGATAACCTGTAGATAGCTCAGACAGTTAGATGTAATGGTGAATTTTGTTTGAAATCAGTCCCACAAAAATTCCCCTATAGGAAGGTAAATTATCATTGAGGAGAACTTCTGCGGGAATGACTGCAATAGGAAAACATAACGTCCGTTTTACTTTTGCTTTCATGGAAGAAGCGTATACTTCTCTAACTTTAGAGGCTTTCACTTAAACTGAAAAAAGAGAGAAAAAATGGGTTACCTTGATCAACTGCAACATTTTGTTCGGGAATGGCTGCAATAAAAAAAATCCTGTCAGTTCGCGTTGATACACAAGGCAATTTTTCATGCCACTTGTAATCTGAATGAAACGGTAAACGACAGCTTTTTGAGAGACGATCTAGAATACATGCGCGTTACACACTGTAACGTATCTCGCAACGTTTCAAAAAAACAGTTTTCTGCAAATTGCAACGCAATTGTTCGTTATATTCTCTACATTTAACTCTTTCCCCCCATTCTATAGCCCTGAGGCTTTCAACTGTGGCTGCGTTGATGTATAGGTAACAGTATTCTTTGTGGGAATGACTGCTTCTGTAGGAAAAAAATTATGTCCGTTTTACGTTTGCATTCATGAAAGAAATATATACTTCTGCAATTTAGAGGCTTTCACTTAATGAAAAAAGAGAGCAAAAAAGGTTTACCTTCATCTAGTATGTCTAATGCAATTTTTGCGGGAATGGCTGCAATAGAAAAACATTCTGTCAGTTTAAAGGCGTTGTTACACAAGGCAATTTTTCCTGCTACTTGCAATGAAACGGAAGACGACGGCTTTCCGAGACACGTTCTAGAACGTACGAACAATCGTCAACACTGAACAACATTGCAACTTCTTTTTTGGGGGGAGGAGGAGGGGCTAGTTTTGTACGTTACTGGTAAGTTCTTAGGTGTTCTTGGAGTGAAAAAGATAACAGTACGTTGTGTTTACTTTCAAAACGAACAAAAGACATGACTCTTATGAATACCCAATGTTATTAGCTTTACCTGTAGATGAGAGTTTCTCTCCAGCCATGAATGACAGAATTGAGAACTGGGGCAGATTTTCATATAGCTTTGTCATCTTTCCCTCCTGGTTTTCGAAATGTGGATGGCGTTTGATTTGGTGATACGCCAGAGGTGTCACTAGTTTGGATAATATTCCTCTTGAAAGCTAAAGGGGAAAGAAAAACAAAAACAGAAAAGAGAAGCATCAATCATTGTTTTTAAGATCGTCGCGTACTTATACCTGTCCGAGCAATCTTTAAAAGAGTGTAATTATTTCAAGACATTCAAGTCAGTTTTTGGAATAGAGGGGCTCTTAATTGAGTGTAGTACTCTGGTCCCTTACAACAGAAGCAATCAGAACTCGAAACAAATACATGAAACAAATGGAAGCAGTTATTTTAGCCCGAGAAGACCGATCTGCGAGTGACGAGCGGCGAGCGGAGATTGTCGGAGAAGCCTATTTCTAGCACTCTCTCCAGTCCCTTTCTTTCTTCCGTTTATTGCCATGATTTGCATCATTTATACCTTTTCACGCCCCCTTAAAATCTGAGGAAAATAGGACGACTGTGTAGAGTCTACTAGTAGGAAATTTCTAATTGAACAATAGAGTTCTTCTGTCGAAGGCACTCTCGTGTGATAGGTTGCCCGAGGAAATTTGATGTTCATACAAATATTATCCCCATAACGTAGTTCGAGGGCTTATATGAAGTTTGAACATCAAATTTCTGAGAGAACCTATCACACACTGGACCTGAAATAGAAGGACTCTATTGTTTTAATTGTCCAATGCTAAATTTTGAGCGAAAATTGCCTAAAACTGGCTCTGTACACTGATAGGCGCCCGCTGATGGGAGACAGTATCGTGTCACGTGATCGATCTCGACCAATGGGAGCACACCAAAATGTAGCGTTGTACTATAAACAAACGATAGTCCGCAATTTATGATGCATCTTATATAATTCGAACGTGTTGAAAAAAATCATACACAACGCACGCGCGCGATTAACATCAAAAAATAATCGTACAGAGATGAAAACTTGTAAATCTTGATTACTTCAAGTTCAAGTTTGTTTAGAAACATGTATAAACTTTTCACTTTTGTGATTTTGCTTGAAAAACTAGTGCATGTATAAAAAGGAAGCCATCAAGAGTTTTCAAAAGTCTGTTCCAAGCCGTTGAACAACATACATTGCAAGTGCGCGAGCGTCAGCAAGCACTCGACCCTGGAGCCCGCGCACGTGAAAGGTCAGCGAATTTCGCGTGGTGGATGCGCGCGCGTCAATCTCGTACCCAGAGCCCCCTGGCTTTTTGGTCAGCGGGCGGTCTCTCCTGGCGACCGCCCGCTGACCAAACAGCCAGGAGCCTGGCGACCGCCCACTGACCAAACAGCCAGAGGACACTAGGTACGAGATTGCGCATGCGGTTTGTTTGCTCGCGCTTGACGATACAATGAAAAGAGTGTCTGTGAAAAGACAATATTTTAGTAAGATACTTGGATACCAGTAATCCCTTGCAGACGCCCTTTAATTACGTCATCATTACCCGATACTTAGTGGCGCGCTTTCAAATAAAATAAGTAAAATAAATCCAGATTTTTCTTTTGCATACAAATTGAACTTACTTAACTAACGCTTAAGCAAAATGACTCGTCAGGTTTCGTGACACCTCGTGAGAGTCAAGAACGTTTTGTCTGACATGTCTTTAAAGTTTTGCGAAACGAAAACCGTAGATTTTTCAGTTCCATTTCACGCGCGAAAATTTCAACTTAAAAAAAAAATGGAGCAAAACGCGAGAATTTTCTACGCACATAGTTTTGAAAAATGATCAAACATTTCCAAACCCTGCTTACCTGTTTCTTCGCGTAAAAGGTCTTTCTCGCTCGCTTTCGGCTGAAGGCTAATCCCATGGTGAAAACACTTAAGCAATGGTTGCAGACTGTTCGGAACGCAAGTCACCGACTATGAAAGTGCGAAATTGTGTTTGTTTGTGTTAGCAACGCAGTTGAACTATTGTTAAATCATAGCGCGCGCTTCTTTAAGAAAAGGCGGTGATTGGTGGAGACAATCGAACACATGTCAATCAAGTGACCGCTGTCCAATCCCGATGTTCTTATGCGCGATAAACATTCTGCATTATTCATTGAAGGAGTTCTTGTTACTGGATTTGACGCTTTGTACAAATTTAACTTCAAATTCCGAAGGTAACGAGATCAAGGGTTACTGCCGGTCAGATTTTGCAAGCTTTTTCTATCTCTAATTTCGGGAGGTCATTGAGGTGATTCCGTGGTTTTGCACTGCGCATAACATTTCGACATCAAAGATGGCACTTTTTGTGAAAAAAGCCTGCCTTTCCCACGATAGAAAAGGGCGATTTCGCTCTATTAAAGAAATAAATTGCAGAAAAAGGGTGAATTGTGTTTTGGTAACGTATAAAAAAAATGAGTGGTAGGCGAGTTGTTGTGCTTTACCAGCTCCCTAAATCACTCGATAGTGGATGTAATACGTGTGCTGAGCCTCTGAAATTGTCAAGCATGATTACGGATAAAACGCTCTCAGGACTAGGATCCTTCCTCTATATTACCTGCTGTGATCCAGATTGTGGCGAAATTAATCTCTGCCACACAAACAAAACTCAGCGAGTAACTGACACTTCGCGTGGACAACCGAACTTTGACTTAAACACAAACGCGGCAGCAAATCCTGATAGTTTTTACTTAATTTGCGTCAGGATAGTGATGAAATACATTTCATTTGCTCCATTCCAATGTGCGTGGCACTCCATGGACCCCATTTTGAAACTTGTGCCAGTCCTCGCTCGGATATTAAATTGGATGAAGATTGCGCTGTGAACTTTGTGAGCGCTACTGCAAAATCGAGCTCTGTGATCCCCATTTAAATTATCAGAGCCGTCACTATAGGGGACCGCCGGTCAAGAAATCGGACTGTTTTTTTGGTCACTTGCCATAGTCATGCGGTTTTGTCTCGGTCTACACAGTCTTCGCGGTTGCCTTAAACTTCCGGTTCCGATCATCTCGTCATACAATCGTGACGTCCAGATTACGTCACGCAAGGTAAACAAACTTAAGCATGTCACATTACAACAACATCTTTACTACTTGTGTGTCAACGTTCCCTATTTATATGACACAGGCAAACCGCAGGCAAAAATCTATGATCAGATTTTGCACAGTTTAAAGAAATCCTACGAAAAAAGCCATTTAGGTGAGACGACCGTATATCAGGCTACCGTCTTCATCGTGTACTTTTTGAAAAATTGAAGCTTAAAATTGAAGCTTTTCGGACATATTTTGTACCACACAGATGACTATACATATGTATTTTAAAGTCAATTTATGGATGAAATATCAACCTGCAGCTGAAATATTGAGCATAATGGCTTCGCGCGGTTATTGCCTAATCCCGGTTATTACTGTATTCGTCAGCAGTTTAATAACAAATTTATAACAAATTTATTTCAAGAGAGGATAAAGTTGTGGGTGGCAAATATCAGTCTGCGGGATTTTCAAATGCGCATTACAACCAGTTTAAAATTAATAAAAATGTAAATACTGAACAATTTACAATGTAAATAAAATGTCTTATCTGCAAAGAGTAACATTTTTTCAAAGTACATATATCTTAATTAATAGATATATGTATGTAATTGGCTCTACAATCTCTCTGTAATAATTGGCTCTCTACAAACGGGTCATTTTCCGGACAACTGGAAGGACGCCTTGGTCTTCCCTCTGCTGAAAAAACTTGGAGCTGAATTCATTTTCGAGAACACCAGTGAACAACTTACCATTCATCTCAAAGCTTACTGAGAAAGCCGCTTTCATTCAGATTCATGGTTACATGACTGCTAATAACTTGTACCCCCCCCCTTACAGTCCTGGTATAGAAAGCACGAATGATATTATACTGAACATGAACAAGCAGCACGCAATAAAAACTCTACAAACAGGGAGAGCAGTTTACCACTAAAACGATTGCAATTGTAGCACCTACACGACTTGTTGCATATTTGCTCCAACTTTCATTACAAATCTATGGCAGATTCGTTTTCCAGGGAATCACGTTAATATAAAACATTGTTGGAGCGGAACGTTGAAAACGGTGACATCAAAGAGAATATCGATGGATCAGTTTCGAGCTGCGAATGTTTGTTTTTCTATTCCAAAGTTCCTGACAGAGCGTTTGTCTCTATTTGCAATATCAGTGTATCAATCAAATTGCTTCCCTTCCTTTGCTGTTTTGTTTGTGTTCTTCGCTACTCATTCCAAGGCTTTTAATACTTTCTTTCGTCTTCTGTTGATTTATCCAATTCTTGTAACTTTGAGTTTCCAATTTTAAATTTTGCATTGTGAGTTGCCAATCAAGTGTGAAACAAAATAATTGCGTTAGTATTATTATAAAGCCAGCTTATTGCTAGTGTGTCAAACGGAGAATGTTACAGAGCTACCACTGATGAATTTTTGTGCTTAAACCTCGACTTAGCAATGATGTATTTGGTCAACAAATGAGCAAAAATCTGAAAACGCTCTTAGCATTTCCATATCTCTCGAATTTTATCAGAAACACAGACTTTGAAATACTTTTGACAGGCAATTATCTCTTCTTTTGGACTTCAAAATTATGGCAGAATTTCTATTATATTTGATTTAAGAGTTGAGTATTAAGTACTTTGAATCATTAAGTGCTTTAAAAATCGTGTATACAGTGCAGCCTAACGAAGTTGATGATCCAAGCCCAGTTTTGCCCAGTGGTGGATAAATTCCGGATACGCAATGGCACATCACACATTTATGTTTTCTAACGCACGTTGATTTGCGGCTTGTTCTTAGATAAAAATATTTCTTAAGACAAAGCTACATTCCACATGTGTACAACACTGGGCAATTTACGTAATACATGAATATGAATATATGAAATAATCATATATTTTTTTCAGGTTTCTTCTTTTCAACTGCTTAAGTTGAAACACCTTCACTGCGATGATCTTCATATAATTTTACGGCGGTAATACAGTTTTTTAAGTACCCCCCTCTCTTACTCTTTTATGCTGTTAACTAATATTAAAACATGGTATTGTTGTTTCGTTTCAAGATTGGAAATGTCTTGCCCAGACTGGCAATTAATGTTAAGGTTCACGGTCCGTGAACTCTGCAATTGAAAGGTTGGTAAATATGAAGTCTATTCTCCAGACAAAGAGCCTTTTGTGTAAACGGCATCTATTCATTTTTTTCTAGAATAGACTTCAAGAAAAAATCAAGTCTATTCTCAGGACAAAGAGCCTTTTATGGAAACGCAGCGGGGAATTTGTACAGTATTGATAACCGACTGTTTAGCGCCAAAGGAGCACAACATTCCTAAGTCAAAAACAACTTCAGTTACTTGTTCTGCTACATTTTCCGACTGAATCGGACGTGCAAGGAAAATTGTTTCAGTCATCAATCATTTACAAAAGGGATTGGTTCGGTCATCGCCCTCGTCTCCTCATCTCTACACTTGCTCGATGATCTAAGCATTTCAACGGTGTGCCATGGCTGACGAAAACGCACCCATGCCGAAAGTGGAATTCAGCGACGCAGAGAGGTCGAATTACTCTTCCCGTAAAACCAAAGTCGCTGCAATCAGTGTAACAGTGACCTTTTTACTTGGAGCAGTGGTTTCTTTGGTTGTGGTTTTCTCGCTGGAGAAAGCGACGCCAAATGCTCGTTTGGTTGAAGTCAATTTGAAAGAAGGCGAAACACTGACATATCAAGTGGATAAGGACATAGAAGTGCACGTGGGAGAAATACAGAAGGATATGCTTGTTTTAAAACACTTTTACTTTTCTCTTAATACATAGCCAGAAATTTCGGACAAGAACGCTGCCAACATGGCCGCAAGCATGCGCAAAGCACGCAAACACGGATTAAATATGGCGGCAGAACGTAAAGGGAATGAGGGAGCAATTTGAAACTTTCCTAATTTTTGTTGTTGTCGCTCAAATTGCGACTTTTCCCAGCTTTAAAATTGATAAAGCAATGTTCGAACTACATTTTTATGGAACAAAAAATGAAGGAAATATTATTCTAGCCACTGCCTTTTTTGATCGAAATATCACTAGAAACGGACACAATATCCTCTTAAAACAGCGCTTACCTTTATGCTTTTCTTAGTGCACAGAGAGAAAATCCTTGCTGCGACATGTTTCCCCAGCTTCCTATCCAAAAGATACGATGTTAAGCTCGCAAAACAAATGTTTTTCCCGCGAAAACACACCAGCTAAGGCACTGCCTTTTTGAAAAGAATATCAGGCTTTTTTGTCACTACGACATTGAGGAAATGGAGCCATTAGTGAGGTAAAAATGCTCCTGAAACGGATTGTTTTCCTTCTCCTGGGAAGCTCCTTGGCAGCCATTTTGTTTCTTTCCCATACATAACGTACTTACCTACTAACATAGAGAAACCGCTGAATATGGGCACCGACTGGATATCGAAAAAAAGAGGGAAGGAATTGCGAGGAAAAGATTTATATGTGCATGCTATGTCTGAACTGATATAACACCAATTTAATCAAATCTGCAAGTGAACTGTCGCCTTTCCATCCAATAAGATATTTTTTCTGAAAAGGATTACAGTTGCAAATAAATTGAGCGTACGCTCAGAGCAGAGACAAATATTATATTTTGTCATTCAGACGACATCGAACAGTTATCAACAAACCGATTAAGAATAAAATCACAATATTTGAATTTCTTTTTATCCTACGATGACTAAATACCCTTTTGGCTATTTCCGCAGGCCGATTCTTCTAAAGATCTGCATTGCTCACATCATTTAAGTCCTTGCAAAAGCTACTTACTCTTTCATTCGCTCTGGCCGCCATTTTGATTATGCGCCCGCGGTGCAAGCCGCTTGCCGTCACGAATTTCTGGTTATGATGTATTTGTTGTCCTTACCAAAAGAATATGAATATTTCTCTTACCGTATTCCAAATTAAAGATATAGTCAGACCTTCGGGGACCCCATGAAGAAAAGGTATTATAAATTCGATGTTATGTTTCCAATATCATTCGAAGACTATTTTACAAAACGGATAAAGTAATGGGATTTTATATGTTGTGATTAAAACTCTTTGGGAACGAAACCAATATGAAAGCAGGAACTTCATTTTCAAATTATTGTTGTTATTGATTTTCTAGAAACCCTAAAGGCAAACCCCGTTATTTTTCCGTATTACGAAAACCACCTAGTGATAATTACAGTAGTATGTGGATGCATGGGTATCGTTGATTACACTACTTCAAAATTGATAACAGTAATATATGCGCGTCTCTTATGATTGCAAATCAAGAAGCCTTTAGTTGATGTTGGGATATTTCTGGACGTCGCCGATATCAGTAACAATTATTCTTAGAGGGTGCGCTGGATATCGAATGATAGAGAATCAATGAGGTGCAAAAAACGGCTGGAAAGCGAGCCTATTGGGGTAGTAGCTAATAAATGTATTGTATTCAGACGTGATATCTTTGGGGCGATTAGTCCTATTTTTCAGGAATCTTTCGAGGGGCTCGGGTTAACATCTGTAATCCGATACAATTACTTTGTTCAGTGATAGGAACTTTTTGCGATCTTTACTGTAAGTACAAGAGCTTACGATAAAAGCTAGATAAGCAACATACTCCAATTTTTTACACTGAGCTGAATAATTAGGTAAGGAATCCTTGTCGGGCTCATTTATTGCGTAGATACCGTTGACGTCAGCTACTGCCGTTAATGTGCCAATCAAAGGTTGATTGGCTTTTGAAACAAACAGCATTTGTTTTAATGGTTGACAAACTTGAATAACAAAAAGAATGTTTGTGAACAAATATCTTCTCTAAGTATATTGCCATAAATATTGAACGTTATCAGATCACGGTCACTTCGATCAAAAGCCATCAAGGGCCTGAAAAGATTACGAAATCCCAGTTGATAAAATGAAATGCTTGATGATTATTTTCATTACTATTTCTTTATCACTTCTCTTAAGACACTTAAAATACAATTAAAGTAACCCCCATCAAACACTCCCTAGTATACTATCAATGCCATCTGCAGTAAGCTGACACGTACTGAAGGTATGGTGAAACATGGAAAAGAGCTATACATTTTAAAATTGTTTTGACAATTGTGGATGCAAAGAATATTAAAATTACAGTTATCTTCTCTGCAAGAACGATTAAGGGAGAGAATATTTGTTAACAGGTATCTTTCCCCGTATTGCTGTTGGTGTATTCCCACGGAAAATAAAACTGTCTGTCTTTTGTTGTTCATTCCAGGTACTATCCGCGCGATAGTTGGCATCCGGGTTCTTAACAAGACGTCAGAGGAGTACTGGTTCCTAATGAAATTCAACCTGTCCCACGTGGGTGGAATGTGGACATAAAAGGCGTCCAAATAATGACAGACTACTTCCTTGTTCGACTCCAGCTTCATTCAAAGTTAATATTGTTATTAATTTTTTTAAAAAAATATGATTAGTCATATTTATAACATTTAGTTTTCAGGTTTGGAAAAGCGTATAATTGATTCCCTTAAACGTGGAGAAGTTTGCACCACGAATATAGCATATGAGGCTCGATAACCAGCCGCTTTTCGGGAGGAAAACCGGACCCGAGTGAGCGGTGGAAATCGAGCCTTATTGCATATTTGAGCGGTTATTTCACTAAAGTGGGATGTAGCCCACCCAACTGATCAGAACTGATCACATTGAAGAGGGGGAGGAAGGTAGGGAAGGAGGAGGGATTCTGTCAAGCCCGTCCCTCTTAGGCAGTGGTGACGGGGCACATGGGTGTAATGAACTGCAGGTTTACTCTGGAAGTTTAGACGGATCTATTTCTTTTGCAATCCTACTGTGATGCTGCAGGTTTTCAACTTCATTGCCCAAGATAAAAAAAAAGTGGTTTCCTTTTGATATCTCTCTTCTGATGCTATATTGACAGAACACCAAACTACGGGGCAGGCGAGTCAGTTGAAGTCTATGGGAGTAATTCCACGGATAAAGAACGATTACGACTCGTATTCAGCATCCTCCAACAGCTACTCCCAACTGTGAAACGCGACCTCTATGTAAAGGTGGATGGACAAAAAGTGGCTGACTCAAAACCTGAAGAATCTCCTTTGCTTCCTGGCTCCGTGAAAATGAACAGAGAAGCAAACACTTCAGATAAGGACGCAGTTTTCATCAAAAATCATTTCAATCACTTAGATTTCGTAAGCATGTCATCAGAAATCGATTTGCACATGAAATATTCTGATTTTGCTTCCATTAACAAGAGCAATGGAATGATCTCAGAGAGTCATGCTCATTTTTCGGGACAGTTACATTTGGGAGAGTTGACTCACAGTAAAGGTGGTTTTGATGTTACAGTAATGAAAATAACTTTAAAAAGCCACGTCTCACTCATTGAAACCGACTACTTCGGGTACGCTGAATCTGAAGCAGATAAGTTCCACCTTTTTGTAAAGCTCGTTGTTCCAAAAACTGCGGCTATTTTGTCTGTCGACGAAGACCCTGCAGAAACGCCATCAAATGTGTCATTGTCCAGCCAACAAAATAACTCAACAAACTCGTCCTTAGTCCCTCTGAGCCGGGTCCGAAGAGGAAACAGCGTGGTTGCTCAAGTTTGGCAAAAGGCCGGGCCCACTAAACTAAGTGTCATTCACCCGGTGACATTGTTTCAGAAGAAAGTTCTTGGAATCAAAATAAAGGGAACTGCTCACGTTTCGGTGAAAGATGAAAAAGGGTTGCAAATAGAAGTCGAAGGCAAGCTTGCTATAGGAAGTAAAAGCTTCACCGTGTTTAGTAAGACGTACAAACAAAAACAATTGGAGGAAGGAAAAGAAATTCATGAAGGGAGACAGTGGAAAATAAAAATAGTAAGTGACTGCTTTTTATATCCTATTCAGCTTGGGGAAGGGATACGGCGGGTGGGGGAAGGGTTGGGTGGAGATTTTCTACCCCGTCAAATGTTTCAAGCTTCAAAAGTATCTAAGCGATAGTTATAATCACAGGACTTTCAGACTCTATCTAAAATTCCAGTTGGGTAGGAAATTTTATTATCCATTGAACTTCACATTTCCACCACAATCATTTTGACAGACATTTGTTTATACCGTGTTAAGGAATCATGGTGCCACGTAGAAACCATTTTCAACGTAGTAGTTACTGATACCCCTGGGATTCAATCTTTTACTATAATGTGGAAAAGTGTTTATGTGATTTTGTGAATACTCACTCATTTTCATTCTATTTTCAGCCCATTTCTGTTTCTGTATTTTTCTTAAAACTTGGAGTGGATTTCAGCTTAACAATCAGAGTCGAGTACAAGCTGAGCTTTCCTCCTGAAGGGAACTCGTTGATTCCACCCCAGTTAGCCGTAAAGGTATAAAACGCGAAATCTGGTTTACTAATTTAGAATAAACACCTTTTACTTTACCAATGCAACACTTATTAACCCACGCATCCAAGAAAAAACCGTCCAAGAAACTATCTAATTGCTTCCCAAATTGTGGGTATTGGTTGGATGTCCGGTTCTACAAAACAGATTTTTTTGATACTTTGCTACAGTCAGATGATGAGTTACCTATGTCAGAAATGCAAAAAAATTGGGAGGTCAGCGACTTCGTTTTCGAAAAAAAGCGCATGAAAAACTACCCTAATTTTGAAAAATCGGTCCTCGTAACTCAACATGGCCTCAGTTGTTAGTTGAAAATAAAATAAAAATGATTCGCTGTAGGCCCACTTTCTTAGTCAAATTTCATATAAGTGAGTCTGTCAAGTAAGTTATTTGAACCGATGTCATCCTTTCAGTTAAATTCAATTTTTAAGGTGGGCTTTGCTAACATTGTGCAGCTAAAATAATAGCGAAATTCGATGATGCGTGGACAGAAAAGTTGAAAAAAATCAAACTTCCACAACACAGATTTTCTTCAATTTTTCACAAAACGTAGATAATCGATAAAGAAAGTGGTCTATCAAAAGAAAATCTGGGGTCACCGAACATTTAAGAGTGTTAAACCCGTGAATAGATATTAAAATGCCCACTAGCGCTTTATATTTCCATATTTCTTCAACATGCCTGACGTGGCATGGCATCGTGACGTGAATTGCGTGCGCAGTAGTCTGCGCAGAAACAATTAGCGCGAACGTCCTTAAAAGAAGACCTCCTGCTTGTTTTCTGTATGCAAGAAATGAATTAATTCTAGAATTACAAGAAAGCAAAATTTAATTATAGCGAAATATAAAGAATACTCATTTGTCTTTTTGGTGGAAGGCAAAAAGTTCAAGTTGCGAAATCTTTTTTCTCGGACTTTATATTTGTTGTGTTCCCCTCTGTGAACTCGGTCGGCACAACGCTTGAGTTCGCAGCATTTCGCCTCGGTCACCAAATATGGCAGAGCTAGTGCCTTCTGATTTTTTCTGTCCACAACCATGGTTTTTGCGGCGGTCCTAACACATTTTCCCTACAAAAACACTTCGTGTTTATCTCGATCGAGCTGCGATCAATAAACAGGCTGCGAACAATAAACAAGTATTACAATTAAAGCGAATTTAGGTGACGTCTTAGCTTAGCTCAACGGATACAACGCGCGATCTTTCGCGCGTTGCTCTGACGCGAACGGTTCGTATTCAATTCTCAGAGGGGAAAATAAATTTTGTCTTTTTAATATAAGGACTTCAATGAGAGTATTTTCAAGACCTCATCAGTAGCAGCCAAAAAAATGTGGAGCTCCGCTTTTAGTCTTGGATTAATCTATATATTATAAATGTTTAAGATCTTTAGCATTCTCCATAGCGTAGGAGTGGAGTAAGCTTGAATGATGAATGCAGCTTTACCAAAGGCCTCAAAAATCCGCACAAGGAGGCACCACAGAGAATCGAAAACAACAACTTTCAAGGGGGCCCTTAAAACGTTTTCAGGAAAGAAGGATCTTAGGAATTTATGTCTTCAAAACCTGAAGCTTTGTGGAGCAATCACACAATAGATGGCAGCTGATCAAACTGACCATGTCACTCCCAATAGACGGAGTAAAAAGAAGACATACAAAAGACGGACAAAACGTCCCAAAACTGTCCAATGACGTCACAGCCAATAACACAAGAAATTCATGTATCAGGGACATAAATGCCACACTCTACAGCATCTACTTGACCTTAAAGATGACTTATGTTCAGGCAGTTATCGATATGACAGTCACTGTTACCAACAACAATCCTTTATAGGTCCGCTGTTAGCCGGGCAATCACAGCGGTCGTGTACTGAACAAGTAGCTTGTATTTAGTTTGTCTTTTGAGTGGACAAAGGAAACATCTGCGTCCAGTCTTAGGAAAAAAAATGTTATTCCAAGGTTTTAGGCTAAGCTTTCTATTACCTGGGATGTGAATGTCACAAGAGGACACGATAAATTTCATTACCAGTGTTATTTATCTAAGATTCAAAGCGCTTTTCTTCCATTTAAAAATGATCGTATTTTTTTTGTCAGATTGAGCCCTTTGCCGAAGTGACAGCAAGCATTGAAGGATACATTTCTGCCTACATTCTCCGAGCTGGTGTCTACGGAGATGGCACAGTGCGAATGGGTCTCCCTCTGACACTGTCCTACTGTGAAGGCAAGTGGTCTCTGACCCTGAATGCTCGCCTGACTGTATTGGAGTTGAGTGCTGGAATTTTCTATCAGTGGCGAAAATTTAGCTGGAGGAGACTGTTTTACCGGGCTGAGAAGAAGATACTGTATGAGTGCGAAACACGGGCTGCCATCAACGAGTCCTGGACGTTGTCTGAAAAATGCACCAGCCACACCAGCTAAATCAACTGCGCCGACTAAAGAAACTACTGAAGAAACCACTAGAGAAACTACACCGACTAAAGTAACGACTAGATAAACAACATCGACTGAAGAAAACCACACCGACTAAAAAAACTACCAGAGAAACCAAACCGACTGAAGAAACTAAACCGACTAAAGAAACTAAACCGACTGAAGAAACTATACCGACTGAAGAAACTATACCGACTAAAAAAACTACCAGAGAAACCAAATCGACTGAAGAAACTAAACCGACTGAAGAAACTATAGCGACTAAAAAACTACCAGAGAAACCAAATCGACTGAAGAAACCACAAAGACTAAAGAGACTAGTAGAGAAACTAAACCAACTGAAAAAACTACTAGAGAAACTAAACCGACTAATGCAACTACACCGACCAAAGAGACAACCAGAGAAACCAAACCGACTGGAGAAACTACACCGACTATTGCAACTACGCCGACTGAAAAAATCAGCATAGAACCTTCACCAACTGTACAAGTTTCGCAGACTATTCAAATATTCTGAATTAACTATGTCTGATTCATTAAGGGCAATAATAACTGACCCAAACGACATCGGCAAAACTATGGCAATTGTAAAATATAGCTCAACAAGGAATTAGTGCTCGTGAGGGGCTGTTAGAGGTCAGTATTACAATTCTGACGGTAGCCTCATACATTATTTGCCAACGCTGACATGTGTGCCACGGAAATAATCATCTTTATTAGCAATTAACATGGTTTTAAAGGGCACTTTGAGACACCATACCTGGACACTTCAATTATGATAATCTTTTTCGGACTGTTTCGAGCCTGTACTGTTTTAATTTTAAGCCATGACATACATGCAGACTGGAAAGGTTGCTTTTTTTTACCTTTTTAAAATGCCTTCATTTTGAGAAATATCCGGGGTACGTGAAGGAAATGCTTAGTCTGCGCTCCAGCACCTATTCTCTTTGAGCGGCAGTCGGATATTTTGTCTGTCCCTAAAGTGAATACGGCATCGTATGGCCTTTCGATTCTTTTAGTTACTTAGCGGCCTTGAATGCTGGAATGCACTCCCCGATTATTATAGGACCTCTGTAGACTTCAGTCATTCCTGTAAATTAATTACGTCTTATAGTAGTATTTTATAAATTGTCATTGTAGGAATCCTTCTAATTTGTTTTACATTTTTTTTTGTTTAGTTATGAGTTCAGCTTTCGCTCGGAGATATTTCCATGCTACTCTTAAATTCGAGTGGAAATATAGTTTGTCGTTGTTGTTGCCGCACTTCACAGAATCACATAGACTTCGTACAACCACTTGAGACGGTTAAAATACACGTCCTTTGTAATAAGAACGCTTCAGGTATGTTCCAGCCCGCAATGAAGGCTTCTAACTACTGGGAGACCTGTGGTGAGCAAGGTCATATTTGCTAGGTTCATTAGGACGCGCGCTTTGCATACTGCTAGGATTAGTAATGTCAAAGGCGCACTGTGTGATGATAAAGGCAGACGGTAAATTTTACACTCCGTGGAGAAAAAAGAAAGATGATTTAGGGGAACAGGATGGTGCTCGCCTCCCACCAATGTGGCCCACGTTCGATTCCCGGTCCCGGTGTCCTATGTGGGTTGAGTTTGTTGTTTATTCTCGTCCTTGCTCCGAGAGGTTTTTCTCCGGGTGCTCCGTTTTTCCCCTTTTCTCAAAAACCGACTCTTCCAAATTCCAATTAGTTCTGGAGCGCACGAACACGTTTAAACGAACTTCAGAGCTCCTAAGTGTTTCGTGGGAAAATAAATCACACAATCACACAGATGGAATACTCAGTTATTTCTTGTTTCAGATTCCCTTGCTTGTTCCCCATTTGTAGGATAATTTAGCATAAGAACAATTTTCGAGATTCTTTTGTTGACCTTACCTGCCCAACCACACCCCTCCCCCTGACAGTCTCTAGTGTGCCAGACAGACTGAAGATTCTCCAGTGTCTCTCCCACAGCTGTACTGTCTCCGGACCAAGATTTTCAATTCTAATGCAGTAACGCCACTGGAACGGTAAACAGAAAAATATGACAAAAATTTAGTTTCGTAAACGCGAGATAATGCGTCCAGCCGTCTATACCTTAAGAGTACGCGATCTGCGGGGTGGCTCCTGCTGTTTGCAGGTTTATTTGTTATTGCGTTACGTTTCGTATTTCATTCAAGCTGATCTTTGATTCGTATTGCTTGTGCGAGTATTGATGTGAATTAAACTCTTTTCTTTTGTACACGAATAAGCACCCATTTTTCCCCCCGCAAATGGCCCTAAACCTCACAGAAAAACAAAAGTGTAGTTTAAAAGGCCAGTTGTAAGCCATCCCGATTGTAATCTCTCTCTCCCCCCCCAACCCCCACTGCTTACATGTCCATCTACCAGTTAGTCTCAACTTACTTGTTACCAGCTTATTCTGAAATTTTTTATGTACTGTTTGTACCCCCCCATCCCCCTTAGAAGTCCTTTCACCTGATTTATAAGCCCAACCAAAACCCTTAAGAACTTCTGTAAGCCCACGGCTTCCAACCCGCATAAACTCACATAAAAGTTACTTAAACTGCAGATATAGAATTCATAAAAAAATGATTATCGCATTATCGCGGTAATGTACCCAATTTTACGTTATGCAATCACAGAAACATTTTTCAAGGTTCAAAGGTGGTAGCCACAACCTCTGCTTTTGTTGATTCATTCATTCCTTTTCTTTACTGTATGGACAATACATAATAAAAATAGCTACATATGTGCAAAACATACAATGCTGTACAGTTGAATGGGGCAACACAGTTTGAATGTAAGGGCTACACGCCTTTACCATCCAGAATTCTCAGAATAATGAAAGCACCTATTGCAAAGTCTT
>OZ024897.1:4395408-4460408 GCA_964017195.1 Siderastrea radians | reverse complement strand
CGGCGAACGAAATACGTAGCTCTTTACATTTGTCAATATTTAACTTGACTCTATTCCTGTTGGACCATTCAGCTACCTCGTCAGCTATAATTTGAGCATTACCCACTTGTCCTTTCCTAACTACCTCAGATGCCGTTGTGTCGTCTACATATTTCCAAAGTGAAGCGTTACTGATTGCTAGATCGTTAATCATGATTAAAAACAACCATGGACCTAGTTTGGTCCCTTGAGGCACGCCGGAAGGAACTGTGCTCCACTCTGATACACAGCCTTCGGTGAGTTTGATTCTCTGCGAGCGGCACAAAAGGAAATCAATGATCCAATTAATAATGCTTGGTGGAATAGAAAGCGCACATAGTTTTCTCACTAAAATGCTATGGTCTATTAAATCAAACGCTTTCTTATAATCAAACAACAGAATTCAGGTTCAAAACTTGAAACAAAAGTTCGAAGAGACCGTTTAAAAGGTGTTAAAGGCTTGTTAGAAGTGTGTTGAAACACATCAAGGTTCCAGAATGTTGGATCGTGTCGAGGACTCCAGCTTGTACAATTCTTCCACGATTTAATTTGTCGACCAAACGCACGTGTGCATCTTTGCTTTCAACATTTATAAATTCAAAATGGCGAATTTGAAGAAACAAACCTACAATTCGAGGTTAAAGAGCGTTCATGTTTGCAAGAAAATAAAGATGACTGGTGTTTGCCTAAGATTTTGAAAGCATACTAACTTTTATCCGCTACATTACGTAGACGTCAGCCTTCGATGTCTTCGATCGAATTCAAAGTAACATGACATTGTTAGATAAACATGAAACTGTAGATTAATCTTAAAATAAAAAGCATCGGGAATCAACGAAGCACTAATCAAGAATAAATTAACGTCACAGCGACGACTAGGAAAATGAAAGGAGCCTTTTTCTTTTTCCAGTTTTTTTGTAATTTTTTTAAAATGACCATATGGCTCGATTGAAACGGTTTCAACGGTCTGCACGTAACTATTTTTGCTTCCAACATTTGACCAACATTCGCTCAACATTACCCGTTTTAGTGGACCTTAAAAGAAACGCATTTTAGTTGGAGTTTCTATCAACCTACCTGTAAAATTTCCTTCCATTCCTTGAGGGAAGGAGAACTTTTCAATCGCATTCAACGGCAAAGTTGCCGAATTTTTCGGGAATTAGGCCTACAAGACTTCGGCCTTTTCGACTTTCGTGTAGACCGTGATGGCAATCCCTTTTTTCTGGAAAGCAACCTGTTCTGTTCCTTTGGTCCACAGAGTGTCATAAATATAATTGCCAAGGATTCAGGCATCACAGATGAAAGTCTGTTCGACATGATGGTTCAGAATGCTTTGTTGCGGAAACTGAAAGAAATAACTGTCGAAGACGCGTTAGCTTCAAATATACAGATATTTTTGAGGTAACGTAAAATTCTGATAATAAGCCGCCCGAAAATAAAACCTTCCTAAATATAAGCCCCCCCCCCCCCCCCCGCAAATCTCATTCACAAAAAGCCCTCCAATAACACCCCCCCATCCCCGCTTCAAATATATGCCCATGGGCTTATTAAGATTCAATCATTAACGCATTAAGTTTATAGTTTTCGTTCTAGTTCTATTTCATGTTAATCATCCTCATAACTTTACTGGCATCCGGTATTTTTTAAGATACAAGCCCAGGGCTTATTATCGGAATTTTATAGTTACCGTATTTTAAGAAATCGGATATAATTCGAGAATTTTGTGGTAGTTAACCTTCTTCCGCCGAGTGGATTCGTGTACGAACCCTAAGGTGATATGCGGACTCAAATGAACATTTTTAACATATATGACATATTTTTCGTGAAGAAATCAGTTTGATAGGCAAAGGATTAAAAAAGAATACATACACGCCTCATTTTGGAAATTTTAACCACATCTTCCCGAGTTACATACAAAAAAACCATGAACGTTTTCTTGCCAAATCAATGTCAAATTTGGCTATTCACCTGTTACTCTTTCCAGGTAAACTTTTCCACTTTTCTAAAACGTTAACCAGTCACGTCCCTTCTACAGAAAAGTAAGGCGATAAAGAGGCTAGCTAACAAAGCAATAAAAGTGCAGGGGGGGATAAGAATCGTTTCAGTTTCGTAAAAAGTCTAAACTTTAAGTTCTGCGCTTGCTACAAAAATGAAAATCTCCCCAAGTTACCTCCAAATAGATGAAAAAAAAAATGTTAAGTTTTTATTGAAATTGGTTCTATTAGCCAGTTAATGCAAATTAACGGCAGAACGCATAGAAAAAAAAAGGAACTGGTAGCTCAAAAGTGTCCCAGTATTGATCAGCATCAATTTTCCCCCTGTATTGTTAATCCAATATTGAGCATTTGGGTAATGAGAATCAAGCAAAAGATCACCAAAAGATAAACTCTTTTGATATTTGAACAGCCTCTCCCAACCGTACCGTAACAAATGTATGGCGACCAGTAAGGAAAGTAATAAATTGATGTTTTGACGGCGGGGCTAACAGGGTTAAACGTTTCCGTGGGATAAAAAATCCTTTAATCTCTTTTTTTTGGATGGGGCTTTGTAAGCAAAAGTTCAAGCATGGGCATCATAACGGACTTTCAAGTGAAAAAGACTGCAACACGAATTTAAAAAGGAGACACTGAAGCATAATAAGTACAACGGCAGTTATTCCTCTTATCTGTTTTTCACTGTGACAAAACCACGCAGCACTATGACATTAGCAGATGCCGTATAGAAGAATAGGAAAAGCACCTGTCTTCACGGTAAGCGGGGGTTTTTGAACTGCGGGACACGCTCGTGAAAATAGTAATAATAATAACTTTACTGATTAACGTGTCATATAAGACATTCTAGTCGACCAAGCCTTATTTAGCTTTGTTATACACCTTGGAAACTACGTGCATTCTGATTGGCTACAAATTATATATTTTAAGAATAAAACATAGGAAAGCGTGTTTGACAACAATTAAAGCTTAAGGTTAAAGAAAGTGTTTCTTCCGTATAATTCTCCGCAGATTTCTTTAGATTCTCAGCTAAGAATGGGGAGATGAACGAGTAATTTCGATTATGAGCTATTAGTGAAAAATAAAGCTCTGAAAACTCGTCTCATTCTCTTCACTTACGATTTAGCTTAAATTCTTTATTTATATATAAAAGCACGTTAAGAGAAGATAACCATGGATTTTATAATCATGAAATCTTGATAACTGAGGAAAGCATTTATTTTATGTTCTCTAATTGTTTTATCGGTTATGACAATATTATACGTGGTTATGCTTAATTTAATTTCGTCTTGTTAAATCCTGTGTTAAATATTTAATGGAGCACATAACGCCGGACTGATTTGCTTTAATAAATGCATGATGATATTTACGCTTGAGATGTCAAGTAATTTTGAGTGCAATAAGTGAAACTCAAGCAAATTTAACCCTTTAAGCCCCAAGAGTTACAAGCATCTAATTTCTCCTTACAATATCCCTACTTGATCAAGCATTTAGGTCATGAAAAGAAAGGAAGTGATCACCAAACACGCAGTGTCTTGATATTTGTGCAAATTCTCTCAGCTAGTACCATAAGAAATGTGTGGAGAACACTAAGGAGAATATGCATATTGATGCTGGGGTTTAAAGGGTTAAAGACTAACAAAATCGCACGAAGCAGGCAAGTCTTAACGCGAAAAACCTTTTGCAGTCTTTTTGTCATTTATTTCAAAATTACCTAGACAAATAAAAGAACGAAAAAGTCCAAAACCTCAGTTTTCAAAAGAAAATATCATTCTGAATAAACTTATTTTATTTCTAGTTTTTTTCCAGTTTCATCTTTTTAGACCGTGGTCTCTCAAAATATGTCACCAAACCATGCGAACGAATGTTTAAAACGTGTTTTAACCTTACTGTTGTGACGTCATTATCTTTCCAAATTGTTTAAAAAAGCTGATAAACAGAAAATGAAGGTTTGTAGGAAAGAACTGAATTCTCGATCAGTATTGTACTCCTTTTTTTTCAAAATTTAATTTTAACGTCACGACTTTATCAAGAGAGCTGACTAGGCGCGCGTTGCCTTCAAGTCTTCCCGTAATTTTGCGATCTTTACTGCAATCGTTTTCTGGGTGGTTTTTGTTTATTTGTTTCGTGTGTGTGTGTGTGTGTTCTCAGTTTGTTTGACCTAGTAGACCGCGCAAGATTTTGCATTTAGCTACCTTATCTGCTGACCAACTTAATTCCATACTGTTTTGCTTTGCTAATTTCACCAATCTGCACTACCAATTTTACATGTGTCCAATTTGTTGGATAAACTGACGTACTCTCAGCCAATCAAATGTAGAAATTCTCTGCTGGTCACATATTATTAGCTCATTAATTATTGATGTTTAAACAGGTAATGAAGGAGGTTTCAGCCGGCACACAATCCTCAGATTCAGTGATGCATAAAACATAACTTAGCTTTTTTCTTCCTGACGTTTTTAAGGAGTTAAATTTAAGTGGTTTCGGGCCTACATGTAAAACCTAAGCCATAATTATGAGATATGCAGGGTTTTTACACGGAATTGTCTTCTTTGGCTTAATTTTGAGTGAGTATGGAATCCATTTGTGTTTTCACGATGTGTTGCTCTTTTTTTATATAAGCGATGTGCGGTCGAACAGAAGTTCTCTTTGGAAGTTACACAAAAAAAAGACAACTTACGCTATGCTATCTAAACGCCCAGCAGATGCCAGAAATACAATAGCGTGAAGAGTCAACATGCTTAGTGCCTAAAAAATGAGCTGTTAGTTCTGGTGTTCGTTATGTACATGATAAAGTTCAGTCTTAAAGGTTGGTTTTCATCGGTGGCATAATGACATAAGAACCCCTCATGACACAAGAAGCTCTCTTGTAAAAATGGCTGCAACACAAGCACTACAAGAGACAAGCAAATTCTGCTTTCCTAGTTTATAGCGAGAAACGTCAAACAAGCATAAGCCCCGGGCATAAGCATTAAAGTAGTAACACTAGGAGAAGACGTTTTTTATCCTTGTGCCGATGCTTGCGCTCCTGGGAGTGCTTGTGTCGTGCCCCTTTTCACGTAAACATAAGAACTGAAGACTGTTGTTCTTATGCGTACATATGCTTACGTTGTGCAGCACTTGTAAATCAGGTTTCCCCGTGATCTTACGCTTGCCTCGCTACTGTAAAACCCGTCTGTTGTGGAAATTTTTAGTGCCAGAAAAATACTTTGTTATGCCCGTTTTTAACATTACAGGCGCGCATGCAATATTGTAGGAGAGGGCTTTACTTTTTTCCGGCGAAATGATCAATTTGTTGCGCTGTCTTATCCAAACAATGCTTGTTCGGTTCTTTCGTTTTATATATTATAATTTATTACAATCTTTATTTTTTGTTCTTTTGAACGAGTCGGAAGAATGCAATCTTCTCGGTTGTCTTCAACATAACTTGAACTTTGTTGTTGTTTATAATTGTAGTTTTATTCTTGTAGTTTTCTTCTTAGTTCTTTTTTAATGTATACGATCAAGACCTGAGCATTTTCGTCCTTTGTTGTACTAAGTTAGTGAGGTCACGAAACGTGAGGTAGTCCTTTAACCAAGAACGTTTTGTGAATTCACAGTTAAAGAAATTCTTGCCAAATACAAAAATTAACTTCATAGCATTTTTTTTTTGCAAAATGAGCTTTAATCGCTTTTTTCATTAGCTTTTCTTTTCTTTAATATTGCTAGTCATCAGTTTTAATTTCCATGTAGTCAATTGCGAACTCATGCAAATTCATGCCTGATTAAAATTAGTCTACCAGTTGAAAAAAATAATGATTCGTTTGTTGTGGTTAACCGGCAGTAACTTGTAGTAAGATAGTCGAGGGATATATAACCATATATATAACCATAGAAAAGATACTCATTTTCGTTCTAACTTTAATAGATTTGGCAACTTTTCACCAGAAAACGGACGTATGGCGAACACCTTGGACCTATAAATGCCATAGGTTTAGACGCTGCTCGCAAACAATACACCGACAATTTCTTTATAGACGGACATGCCAGAGAGAAGTTGGACAGTTGAAATTATTTTTCGACTTTTTTTACAACTGATCCAGCCAGGCAAAATGACTGTTCAGTTTTTCTTACCTACATTAGAAAGCTTTAAAGATCTTCTATTCATGATGCCATCAACTTTATGAACATTTGAGTGGAACGAGCTTTGAGAAAATTATGAATCCGTTTCAATATGCAGAGAAACTCAGATTCAATTATGCCTAGTCTATAGTGGCCAAAATTGTGATTGTCAGCGGCTTATATATTAACCGATGCGTTGATTAAGGATTGATCTTGTTCGATCTCAAAATTAAAAACCATCACGATGTTAAAAATGAAAATAAAGATGTGTTTTGATATCTTAATGGCTCAGTTAGTGTTGCTCCGACAGATCAATTTGTACTCGAGGTCATCAAATTCTATAGAATAACCTTTGTTGGTTCTTTCAAAATTTCCAAGCCAAAGCAACTTATCTTTGTGACTTTTCCTGCAATTTTTCTGGAAGCAGCTTGATATCGGATTTCGTTGGTAACTGAGAAGTTGGTGTTTTCATGGCCATCATATTTTGACAGCTTGTTTTTCCAAATTCGGGATCTTCCTGTCTTTAATTGTGGTAATTTTTAAGTTTTTAGCCCGTCGACGTCTTTTTCATAAGGGTGTTTTATTGTTGGAGAGAATACTCTGTTTTGAGATTTGTTTGGATGAGATAAAGCTTTTTGAACATTGTTGAAAGGTTCAAATTTTGGAACACAAAATTTTGGATCTATCAACTGAGTTTATAAGGTAAATTGGCCACCTTAAAGAGACTGAAAGCTGACGTTTCGAGCGTCAAATTTTGGAAGGCTATTAACGGCTTTAGGCATTTCGAACACATTTTGTCGCGGCCTTTTTAGTACGACAAGTAATGTTTTAAGCCAACCTTGTTTAGAAATTAATGAAGTTGGTTTCAAACTCAGTCTGTTTTAGTTCTCTTTCTACACTCGATTGAAAAAAACGTCAAATGAAAAGTATAAACCGTTGATGATGAGACCTAATGTATTAATGAGTAGATGTATAATAAAATTTGCATATTCAAAATAAAAGACTGTTCTCTTGCGACTGACGTTGTTAACAGGGAGTTGCAAGGGGGCAAATTGACCAAATAAGGGCCAATTTGAGCGCTCTAAAGAAACATACAGTGCGACATTTTGCATCCGTTCACGAACTAAAACAATTTTTGCTGGAAAACTATTCGGAAACAAGGAAATACCGTGTTGTTCCGGTAGTGTATGAAAATAATCACTCGCTTATTATGCAAACGCAGTTATATTGTACGAACACTTCCAGAATGCCCTTGGGTTTCACTTGCTAAGGTTTGTTTTTTCAATCGAGTGTATTTTCGAGGACGCGTAAGGCATGACAGTAGTTTCCAACTTTCTAACAAAGAAATCCAAAAGGGGTGGGGTATCATTCATCCCCACACCCTAGGTAATTACATTTGATGCGGAAGTGTGAATCATGACTTTTACATTTTTTTGTTTGAACAATGCGGTTATGAAACTTATTTTGATACGTTTTCTGCATTTGTTCAAGGTTTTGACCTGGGGTCCTTTTTGGCAGAAGTAGGTAAGTTAAAGCAACACTCTTGCATTCTCCAACATTTGAAATTCAAAGTGAAAAGCCTACACTCTAAATTTTGTTAAGTTCCCCTAGGAAAACAGTGTCCTGTTTATGTCACCAAGTTACGCCTTGAGGACGTAAAAAAAGACAACAGCAAAATTGACTGCCAGAAGCTTTTGGATAACAAACGGTTCCGGGTACATTGCTCACCTTTCTGGGGTAGCTATTCCTATAGACAATGTTCCAGTTGGTGCCGAGTATTTGCCTTGTGTTTCAATGAGACCAAAACACTACAATGGGCCAAACGGTGCGCTGGAAAGTTTCGCTTTTTGTCCAAGCGATTCTTAATTGCTGCTGAAGACAGCAAAATTTCTTCTTCTGTCGTAGAAATTCGTATTAAGTCCTGCAGGCCCTTCTGGAAGAGCTGGTTTCTGATTGAGGTAAACACATGCACTTGCAGCTACGGAGAGGCGAATCATGGTATGTGAGCAACGGATTTTACAGTACTTCAAAGTTGCTTTAGAAGTTCTGTTGCCGGCATTGTGCCGTATAACAAACAACTATCTGAAGCGCGTGCTAAAACAAGAGTTTAATGACGCGATGATATGGGGAAAAAATTTTCATTTTAAGAGGTTTTAAACCTTAACCTTAAACCAAACCTAACTCTCACTCTAATCTAACCCTAAACTCCATTAGCCTGTAAAATGTACAATTTTTATGACTTTAATTTCACTGACGACATTAAATTGTCTAAATTCGTGTTTTAGCGCGCGCTTAATACCGTTATTTTTGTTATAGAGTGCGGTACCCCGAAAAGTAACGAATGCCTTATTGCCCTTATACTGCGCTGTATTTTATCCGCCCCACTCTAATAATCCATCCACAAGTACAACAACACTACTAAAGATTTTTACGAGAAGCAGCTGTAATGAGAGTAAGGTAGCGCAGAAGGTGTCCTTGTGGATTGAGGACGCAAATAAAACTATAAAAAAAATTTCAAAATAAATCACCGAAATTATACAGGGTCTGAAAGGAAATTAAGCCTCCAGGGCTCCGGACAATAAACACTAAGGGCTGTAAGACAGAAAATCGAGGTTCTAGAGGCAGAATCAGCATTTTTGTCCGGGCTCCAAGCAGAGGAGGACCTCGGGCTCTGGCTGCAAGGAGACCTTAGGGACCTTGATAAGAATTACGACTTTTTGTTATTTAAATACGGAAATTTCATCATTAATAACATGTTCTTTTAGAGAGCCATGTACAAATTAGTTTTAAGCAATGAAGCGAATTTGTTGACTGTCGACTATCTAACTTTATGTTTGGTAGTTAAATGTTTTTAAAAAACGGGAAGTTCCGGTATTAAAGGACAAGCCCCTCCCCCCATTTCACGTCTGCTTCTGGAATCGGAGGACGAAGACGGTTAGATCGGTTAAGGAGACGTATGAGCTACAAACAGGCAAAATAAAGATGATTTCACCTTGTTAATTATATTGTCTTCTAATGCTGATGAAACATTTATCCTAAAGTATTCAGCAAGAAATGTGCACGTGAAACGCAAAATTTCCTGACTGAATCGACAGCATGCGGTTTGAAATTGCTCTCATCTTCACAGGTAGCCAAAGCTTAAGTTATGACTGAAAATTAATAAAATTCTGTGAAATTAACACTGTTTCTTTGTTTATATCTTACGCACTTGCTACTTGAGATGCATAATATTATAATACTCGTTGGGAGGATAAATTAGAACGACACTTATTCTCACCCGGAGAGCGAACCTTTTCCCCAAATAGCAAGTAAGTAAGATATAAACAAAGAAAAACTGTTAATTTCACAGAATTTTGTTGATTTTCAGTCAAAACTGAAGCTTTGGATACCTGTGCCATCTTGTAACCCAAATGCTGGCCTGCCCGTGCGAATACAGCCGCCAGTCTTATCGCTCCCGGCCGGATGAGAGGTAGCTGTATTCGCAGGCTAAACAAATGCTTGATTGCTAAAATGGTTTTAAAACTAGATGCCAGCCTAGTGAAAGTTTTGGCTTTGTAATTTTTTCTCGCACTGTTTTGTAATCACCATATAGAGGCTTCGAATGCAAAGGGTCAGGTTTCTCGTACTTGTTTTGTCGGCGGTGAAGAAAAACCTTTATGAACCAAATGTGAATTAGAAAAGTGTTCTTTATGCTAGCTATAAGTTGTAACTCTCGTTTCACTCGTCAATTTCGATGGCGTATCGGAGAGCGCACTCTACCGAGGTTGATTGACAACTGAGCTGCAGTGTCCAGGCTTAAGGCCCTTTTATACCGGAACTTTCTCTTTAACAAACAGTATGGCCAATTTTTTCCCCCAAGTTTCAGGAAGCAGTTCCATTGTCACTTTAGTTTAATGATATGTGTCCTATTATATAATTTGAAGCAACTAGAGAAGAGGTCGATTTGATATATGACCATGTATAAAACAAATGGCTGAATTTATTTCCTTACGAAACAGATGTTTCCTCTAACCAGCAACCTATCAAAAGAGCAGACATTGAAAAATTTTCCCACATGGGGACGTTACTGATTCAGAATTGCTTGAATAACCGAAAACGGCGTCAACTATGGTCGTGTCGTTGGAGGATACCGAAGGGAGGTCAAGAGGAAAGGACATGTCCGAGAGGCGCAAGACTTGATATCACTCATGTAAACTCCAAGCGTTTAATCGTCTTTGCTTATGGCTTTGGGAACCTCTTTAAGATAAATGGCAAATGGCGCAAGAATAGGGCAAAGAACGGAACACTTCCTGACATCACAGTTAAGAAATGTTTCTGCAATGACACTGGTAAGTGATTACCTAGGCATGTGGTGTCAGCACTAAAATCGTGTTTACATTATGTTATCAATAATATAATTTAGCCAATCAGAAGTTTAACATTAACGAAGCATACCCTATACTGTATTACTGCTCTTTATCGAACAAAAATCTGTCAGATTTGTTCCATCAAAGTAAAGAGAGGATCTCGCAAAATAGAAAAGTCTAAAAGGATTTACTTCGGTCTTTCTGGCATAGTCTTTATTATAAGCGGTGACTAGGTGACGTATCGTCTGAGAAATTACTGAAATATAATTGACCAAGAATATGGGAGCCACTACAGTTTGACATAAATGTTGCATAACAAAGCTGAACAGTACGACATTACAGAATGCTACTTTTCTCAATTGATCATGTCAGATTTTACGAACTGTTTTAAAAAAAATTAATAAAAACAAAATGGCGGTGATTTCGTTCCAGAGGAATGTTATGGATAAACTCAAGGAATTTAAGGGAAATTCTCTGTCGCCTTCAAACAAATAACGGATCATATGGAAATGAAGCAACATATATATTTTTTGGTCTCACTAAAGTAGTCAAGTTACCTTTTTTGCGCTATGGCTACTACAAAACAACAAACTCACAGGTTGTACTTGATATCTAGAACTTATTTTGCGGCCTCGTAATATTTCAAAAATGCCCCAATTTACTACTCGGCAATTTGCGTCTTGTGATATTTTAGATAATTTTGAGGTATGACTCGGATAACCATTTCCAAATATCAATATACATTCTAATTTACTGTTATATGTAACAGGAACATCTCCATATAGAAGCCTCCTCCGCAGGCATCTTTTTCCTTTGCCCGTATAAGCGCCCCGTATGTTCAAGCGCGGGGACTAAGACGAGTGTATCAAATGAGGAGCCGTTAGGACCGCACGCTCGGAGACTTTCGATTTCGGCCTTTTTTGCGGCTTTCCGAAGACTTTCGAGAGATGCTTGCGGAGGAGACTATCCAAATAGTAATCTGTTTCTTTCTCACGTTGCCAAGGTTAACATGGACTGAAAATTGTTTCTTCCCTTCAATCTCAGACATAAATCCAGAAGAGAATGTTACCGTTTCTCGTTCAGAGGAATTAGTAAGTAATTTTCCTGCTACGATTCAAAAAAATTTTTTGAAACAAACCAGTCTACATTATTCAAAAAAGTTTTTTAAACTGATTTGACTTTTTCTTCCAAATTTTTAGTGACTTCTGTCCACCTTCATCAGAGCTTAACTGAAAGTTTGTTGGTGCTCGCGCTTACAAGTTCATGCGTTGTTGATGAAGGCCCTGATTTTGAATTAACGGCCGATATAAGCGCAAGGGAACGCTTTCCTCTCGTTCACAGCGTCGCTGTCCATGGTGGAGTGACACAATTCTAAGAAAAGCCTCTTTCCGTAGTTAGATATGCCGCACTCGAGGATTGGGGCATCTCTCGGATGTATATCATGATCGCGGTCTCAGATCGGTTTAAAAGGCTTTTTTGAAAATGTCTACTACGATCGCAATACTGGTTCAAGTATTTTCAGTTATATCAGTCTATATTTTCAGTTATATCAGTCTATATCCCAGTAAGCCTGATTTTTTCAGGCTTTCTTTTCGCAACTGCATAAGTTGCGTTAATAACTGCGAGGATCTTCTTTACATTTATTTCTTCATTCCGCAGTTCAAATATATGAATTTCATATATTCATGATTTCAGTCTATATTAGTTAAGCACAATTTTTTCACGGCTAAATAAGCCATGTCTGTTACAAATGATATGAATATATTTTTTAGAAAGTGTGACTCTTAAAACTACACCAATAGCTACAACTATATTATGCACTTGAATTTAGAATAGAGTTCCTGTATACGCATCACTGGATCAAAACGTACATTACATTCTTATAGATGCACGATAGAGGACTTGTGTCTCGGATGTTGCTTTGCATCGCGTTCATTTTTAACCGACGAAGTCGAGTTAGAGCAGTCGTGACAAGAGGGTCGACTGGTTTTGTCGGTCAAAATACGTCGTGTAAGGCTCACAAGGTGTGTATTTCGCTATGGCCGATGGGATGGGATGACGTGAGAACAAGAGCGGATGAGTCGCCATTTTGAATTGGCAGGTCAAGAAAGGTGACGGAGGCTTGGTGGAAGATTTGCTTCGACTGTGTTGTAGTATAATTTTGTACTGACCGCTGAACATATAGAGAAGAAGTTGTACACAGACATCGATTAGTACACACACACACGATAGGACAAGGGTCCACATAAAAAGTATCGTAGGTATAGAAGCACACGTCCGTCGAGGAGTGTTGGCTTTGGCCGGACTGAAATATCTGTGCAATACAAGTGAAAGAAAGCAAGGAGGAGTGATAATAACAGGAGGTGAAGTCCAGTGGCACTGTTGATGCTGGTGGGACCAAAGTGTTGCTGAGACATCGTAAGGATAGAATCTTTCACAGTAAATGTTATGAGAGGAAAGTTCTGGTGTATGTTGTTGTGGTTATGTTTAATACTTGGAAAGTATCTAGCTGCCAACGTTAAGAAAGGTTATTCGCAGGTGGGAAATGAATTACTACACGGGGCTGGATCTTCTTGGATAATATAAGCGGCACAGAAGGATATACCAGTTAGTCTTTTTAATTTTTCTGCTTTAGTTTTGATTTTGAACCGATTTGTTCGATTTTAGAGTTCGAGACACTGACTTGCTGACTCCGGAAGAGCAAACCGGATTTAACGATTACGTCATAAGACATGCTTTAACGTGTTTGAGATAAACCGACGACTTTGCCTTTTTACTAATTTCTCCTGATTCTAACGGTGTGTTTGTCTTAATCGATAATCTGTGTTTATAGTGCCAGATTCACAACAGTATATAAATACATAGCTCACAACTCTCGGTAACGGCATGTTCAGTTGTGGACAAAATTTATCTTTAAATTTTAATTTCAATTGAACAAATTATTCAAAGTGATAAGACAGATGAGCTGAGTCATCAGATTTTAAACATTACGTCCTTCGGGAACGCAAAAGAAAAATACTGTCACAATTTTCGTCACGCCGTTTAGCACGTTGAGATTCTGACGATGTGTTTGTCTTTAACGATAATCATGTTTTTATAGTGCACTTTTCACAACAGTATATAAATATATCCCTCACAACTCTCGGTAAAAGCATGTTCAGTTGTGGATAAATTTGAATCGACATTTAATTTTTTAGTTTCATTCTACACAATTAAATATACAAAGCGATAAGACAGATGAGCTGAGTCATCAGATTTTAAACATTACGTCATTCGGTAACGCAAAGGGAAAAATACTGTCACAATTTTCGTTATGCCAGTTAGCACGGCAGGTTGAGCCAAGTAAAAACATTTATCGAGGGTGGCATGGGTCAAAACGACTGGTAGATGCCTATAATGCGCTTTCTTGTATCCTGTACGTAGCAATGATTTATTTCGTATTTGCATTCACAATTTGGCTTATGGAGCCCATGGCATGATTAAAGGAAACTGTGCACAAAGTGTGGTTCCCAGGCGTGGGAAAAAGTTCAATTCTTTTGGGCTGTTACAGTGCCCGTGCTGATCAATCGTAAAGATGTGGTTACTTTTATATTGGGAAATTTATCACCCGTTTTTTGAAATGCGACTGTTTTGAGAATTGTGATGGCTTTTTTGTTCAGGGTTTTGAGGAAGGCCGACCAAAAGACAGCGAAAAATGATCTTGTGTGAAGAATGCATGAGGTCATGGGCGTAGTCTGTGGGGCTATGTTTGGTGAGGAGAGGGTGAATAATTCAGTTGACCTCCTTTCCAGGGTATTGTTCGCTTTTTCAGTTGGTCAAATTTCAGCGTTAGTTACAGTTACGCACTTTTGCTGCAATTTGCTGTTACAGATGCTTGAATGTTATTGAACCTGCAGTCACGCACGCCTCGCTTGCTTTCTTTTTGAGACGAACCAACACTTCGTCGGTTCTGCACGCACTGCGGGCCTATGTTTATTCAAAAGCGCGCGGAAATACTGAGAGCAAGGAGTGGTTTGAAAACAAGCTTTCAGTTCTTCGGTTTTTCGTTTTTAAGGTAAATTTCCTGGGATCTTTTTACCTATGATAAACATGTTTTGAGGAAGAAGTAATTAACCGCATTTTGAAAAGCTAAATGTGCAAGAAAAAAATGGAGTTTGGCTGTCAAACGGACTCTGTAGACAGTGCAAACAATCGGCTTTGTCAACAATTAGCGACGGCGATTTTATAGCAAACCACGACGAACTGCCGAAGCGATCGAGATAGAAAATATCATCCAATTAGGCCTAAATAGATTTACAAAGAACGAAGTCACGGCCAAATTTCCTTCCATCTATTTGGCTAATCCTGTAGAAAGAAGGTAAAATTTTAGTGACGAACACAACTCACTCACAACGGCTCAACTTTGTTTTTTGAAACCTTCAGAAAGAAACTTTTAGGAAGAAGAAAGAAAAAGAAAGACAAGAAAATTTATTTGCACTTTGTATTAAGGCATTCCTAAAATTTGAAAGTCATGATAGTTTATTGCCAACTTTAACGCCTTCTAAATTCGGATTTGTATTCCACTTAATGGAGAAATAAGATGTTAATCACCTGGAAGTTTAAGGGTAAACGAATGATTGGTCAGGTTTGAAGACTTCTGAAGCACCTGAGGAGGGTTTTTTGGCTGTCTATAACAATAATGGGTAATTAAATTGTAAGTTGTACTTTAAGTAAAAAAATGTTTAAATTTTTTTTTTAAAAATGGCGCTATTTTTAGATGGTGAATTTTTGTACTTTCCTTGCCGATGAAATAGACCCTGGAGAAGACAATGCCATACAGGTAATGTCGTAATCAATGCAGTATACTTCAAATCTATTAGTGCCAAGTGGTTAAGCTTTCCTGAAACAGTTCACATTGAACTGGAAAATCTGAACCCAGCACGTCAAGTCAGAAGTCGTCATATATATAAGAAAACCCACTAATACAAATTAAGATGGCTTTGTTATATAACAAAATTAAATATAACAATTAAATCTCCGTAAGAGCGTTAGGTTTTTAGAATACCTATTCCTTTTGAAATTGGTTTAATTAGTTATGCAGAATATTTATTTTCGATTTGTTTGTTTGCTAGTTTAATAATAATAATAATAATAATAATAATAATAATAATAACAACTTTATTTTACGAGGGTAAAAACACATCACAGTTAAAAACTGACGAACCTGTTAGATAATATATATAAAAAAAAATGAAAGAAAACGCTAAATAAAAGGTTAACTACATATAAAAGGCAAGAAAAAGAGATGAATATATTAAGAACTAGTTTATAGTAAAATGGTCTAGGTCAGCGTTCATGGCAGCAAAGCGACTGGTATAGGCTCTCATAAAAGATTCAATATTTAAGGGCAGTCTTTCAGTCTTTTTGTTTGTGTTTGACGTTGTCAGAATGCATCGTCTTTGTTGGAAAATATCATCCAAGACTTCAAGAATGCATCCTCGAGCGATTCTCAACAAGTGAACACAACAGACGAAGAGTTACTAGAAAATGCACATTTTATGACGATTGCTTATGAAGATTTCGTTGTGAGATCTGCTCGAGAACAACTTAATAATACTCTACCACAATATTATGTCAGAGATAAACTAGGTAAGTGTAATTTTTGTTCAGGATTTCTGAAGATTTTTTTCAAATACTTCGATCGGCAAACTGCAAAGATTCCTCCCAAAGAGAAAAACTGAGAGAAAAAAATCTCAACAAACTAAAGACTCAATTTCGTCACTTGCATTGCATGCAAAGAGATGTCCCCACCTTCGCAGACATACATATTTCCCCTATTAACGTTGAGTCAACAAATTGAAAGTTGGTCTATAGACGAAACTATTAGTGTCGTCATAAAAAACGTCCATGAAGATTGGTCAGTGCAACTGTTGAATGAAATTTACAAAGCAACCGATTGAAAGATCAGCAGTTTAGGTTTCAGTCACAAACCATCTCTACTTTCTGCATTTCATTTTAGACTTGCAGGTCAGGCGAGTTTTCCATCACAACAAGGACGAATTTATTCTCCATGACACCAAAGGAGATAACTCTATCAAGATTCCCGCGGAAAATTTCGAAAACAACGGTAAGTACTTCAAAATGGTCTTGCTCTGACTGTTTCATTAGAATTTGAATCCTGTAATTTGTGGTGGTTGGCCTGGTCATTGTGTAATTGCGAACGCTACCAAACCGTGTGACTTTTCCTGAAAAATACCTGGAACAATTTGATATGACTTGGCTTTGGTTCGGCGAAGGTTGATGCTTCTAGAGAATATCAATCATTTTTGTTAGCCTTTCTTTTACTGATGTTTTTATGAAAAAAATGGGAAGTGGGGAAAAAGGGACATTTTGACATTTTTCTGTTTGTAGCCATTTTAGTATTATTCAACGCAAGGTACCTGCGCGAACAAGCCATCACAAACTGCTTGCGATTGTTTGCTGTGGAACGTGTCCATAGAAAACTACGAAATGTGGGAACCATTATACGACTCGACGCCGATTTATGTCTGGGAGGAGAGGGACTTTTAAAAGTGAACATGCGCGCCACCGAAGAGGTCGGACGTATTCTGTAAGCGGCGTCGTCTTTCCCGTCCTCAACCTAATTCAACAACGGTTATTAATCCGAAATGCGACTCTTTCTTTAAACAAAACGTGATTCATGTCCAGCAAAGGCAGAAAACACAAAAGAGGCGACAGGGGCTCGATGGAAGAGGAGAGTAGTACAAGTATCGCCAAGAAACAAAACATGGCGGCACGTGCTGAGGCTAATTTGGATGAAAACATTAAGAACGATGCCGACATTGAGCTAGAAGAAGAAGAAGAGGAGGAAGAAACAACTCTTGAAGAAATCAAATGCCTTCTTGTTGGGGTACAGCAAACCCTTCATGATATGCGAACGGAAAACCGGAAAATGGCGGCTGAAATTGCCGAATTGAAATCTTCTTTCAACAAGCACTCAACCGAAATAAGCACGTTGAAGAAAGCTCTAAAAAACGCACTCGATGACAACGACAAGTTAAGAAAGTCGGTGAATTCCCTTAAGGAGAAAGTAAATGAGCAGGAACCAAATATCGACGAACTCTATGGTCAGCAAGATGACCTTGAACAATACACGCGAAAACACGCGCTTGAAATACATGGTATTCCAGAAGATCTGTCTACTGCAACGGATGACGTGGTAATCAAGCTCGGCGAACAATTAAATGTTCCCATCACGAAGGAAGACATTGATATTTCGCATAAAATCTTCAGCGGAAAAAACCAACCGAAGGGCATTATAGTCAAATTTATCAGTCACAAGAAAAAAGCTCAGCTCTATAGAAAGCGGACTGAACTCAAGAATGTAAAGATCTCCGACCTTTTCCCGGTCTGCTCGACTGCTGGTGTTGTACAATCCACGCGAATTTTCATCAATGAAAATTTAACCCAGTACAGGAGAGGAATCATGAAAAAAGCGAACAAGATGAAGAAAGATGAGATGATTCAGAGTGTATGGTCCATGGACGGTAAGCTGTATGTTAAAACTTCTCCAAGTGGAATGCCGGTAGAATCTTTTGTGAAGATGACCTGAACACCCTGTAATTTCTATAAGTTATTGTCACTTATGTCGCTACGGAACGGAGCAATTGCAGAATACCCCGCCACTTCATTTACATGTGTCGGAACGCTTTGAAGAACGAGGCATAACACAATAGGCACTTTTGTTATTCAATGAGATGGAAATAAGTGGCGGGGTATTCTGCAGGTAAGCCCTTGAGACATATTCTGAACAGAAAGATGAAATTATTTGGAGAGGTGAATGGGGAGGTGACATTTTCTTTTCACATGGATCATTACACAGTAGAGGAGTTTGTATTCTAATGAACCCCGCACTAAATTACACCTTTGAAAATATTCACAAAGACCAAACTGGCAGAATCATTTCGATTGATTTGTATTTCAACGAAAACAAACTTTCTTTGTGTAATGTTTATGTCCCAAATGACCAACGTCAACAACAAGCTTTTCTACATAATTTAAGCACATTCTTGATGTCCAACACCGATATTGAAAATCTTCTAATTGGTGGTGATTGGAATATTTCATTGCAAGCTATCGATAAAAAAGGTGGAAGCCCGTGGAAACCTACAACCTCTAGGGAACAATTGGTGACGATGATGGAGGAATTTGACTTGGTAGATGTTTTCAGAGCGAAAAATCCAAACAAAAAAGCTACACGTACGAATCAAAAGCGCTTAAGTTATATTCGCGCCTCGACTTCTTTCTACTACCACAACATCTGATCCATTTGGTTGAACAGATAGAAACTCTGGTCTCTAATGCTCCGGATCATAGAGCAGTAAAACTTAAATTTAAGTGTTCTAACAATAGAAGAGGCCCAGGGCTATGGAAGTTCAACAACTCTCTCTTGGATGATGAAGAATATGTTAATTTGATTAGAGGAAGTTATTCTTCCATTAGTGAAAAATACGCTGGACAAGAAGACAAAAGACTGAAATGGGAACTAGTTAAATTGGAACTGAGAGGCCTTACAATTCCTTATGCCAAAAACAAGGCGAAAAATCTTCGTAAAAAAGAAAAGGATCTTCAAACGAGACTGAGTAATTTAGATCAACTCATTTCTAATAGTGTCGACAGTGCCCAGGTTAATTATCTGGAAGTGGTATATTTCCAGTTGAAACAGGAACTTTGTCTAATCTACGAAAATAAGGGAAAGGGTTCAATCGTTCGCTCAAAAACAAAATGGACCGAGCAGGGTGAAAAACCGACAAAATACTTCTTCAACTTAGAGAGACGGAATTATAATCACAAAACGATCAGGGAGTTAAAGTATCCGGATGGTACTTTAGTGACCAAAGAGGACGAAATACTAAAGGAAATTGAAATATTTTACAATGATCTCTATAGTTCTTCTACTAGTGTAGAAAATGCGTTATTCCAATCTTTCATCGCAAATTTAGAAATACCCAAACTTGAGGACTCGGTGAGTAGTGAACTAGAAGGTGAGATCACTCTTAGGGAGTGTAAAGATATTCTATGCACATTTAGTAGCGGGAAATCACCCGGCGAAGATGGATTTACCTGGGAGTTTTATAACTGTTTTTTTTATCTACTTGGTCAAGATCTTGTCGACTGTTTTAATGCTTCGTATAGAGCAGGTGAAATGTCACTCTCCCAACGGAGAGGCGTAATAACACTTATACCGAAAGAAGATTCGGATCTTTCTACACTTGCTAATTGGCGTCCGATAACGTTATTGAACCTAGACTATAAAATTGCATCAAAAATTATTGCTAGGAGACTAGAAAAAGTTCTAGCTCTTCTAATCAATCCTGACCAAACAGGCTTCATTAAAGGAAGATACATTGGACAAAACATTAGGTTAATTAATGACATCCTTGAGCAAACAAAGCTTCAGAACATTCCTGGTATATTATTACAGCTTGATTTTAGAAAGGCTTTTGACACAATTGAATGGGAATTTATACAAAGAACAATTGCACTGTTTAATTTTGGGGAATCCATTCAACGTTGGATCTCCATCTTTTACACTAACACAGAAAGTGCAGTCTTGAACAATGGCTTCTGTACAAATTATTTTTCTCTCTCAAGAGGAGTAAGACAAGGTTGCCCTTTATCCCCATATCTGTTTGTTTTGGCAGTAGAACTGTTGGCGTGCAAGATCAGACAAGATAAAGAAATACAAGGTATAAAAGTTCTTGGTAAGGAGCTAAAATTAAGCCAGTTTGCTGATGACACCACCCTTCTTAACAGTAATTGTAATTCGGTAAAACAAGCAATCGCTGTGCTAGATAATTTTGGCGATATCTCCGGCTTGAAACTGAACCCGTCGAAAACCAAAGCTGTGTGGCTGGGATCGTGGAGACATAGAAAAGACAAACCCTTTGGATTTCAATGGCCTGAAAAACCAATCCGTGTGTTGGGTACTTTTATTTCTTACAACGAGAAAGAAAATGAAAAATCCAATTTCACGTTAAAACTGCAAAAGTTGAAGACCATCTTTGATGTTTGGAACTGCCGGAATCTTACACTATTTGGGAGATGTCTTATAACGAAAAGCCTTGGCATCTCGCAACTGGTACATACAATTTCTAGCCTCGATGTCCCCCGGGAATTCCTGGGGGCGGTAAATTCAACCATTTTTAAATTCATTTGGAAAAATAAAAAGGACAAACTTAAGCGTAAATTGATGATCTTAGATTATGACCAAGGTGGTCTGCGGGCTCCTAGTATAGATGTCTTAGCAAAATCATTAAAGTTAGCTTGGATTTCCAGACTTCTAACCGATGAGCCAACCTGCAGGGAATCTTGGAAGACGATTCCTAATTACTTTTTTGAAAAATGCGGCGGTTTAAACTTTCTATTACGATGCAACTACGACAAACATTTCCTAGAGCAGATCGATCTGCCCCAGTTCTACAAATTAATTCTCTTGTATTTTCTGGAAATTAAGGAATCCTTTCCAAACCAGTCCGGTCAGGAATTAATTCTATTCAACAACAAAGATATTCTTATCAACGGTCGCATTATTTTTTATAGGGACTGGTTTGATAGAGGCATTTATCTCGTACGAGACCTTCTAAAATCAGACGGGAAGTTCCTTTCCTACACAGAATTTGTTCAAAAATATGATCTAAGATGCAACTTTCTCATTTATTTTCAAGTAGTTTCTGCAATACCCAGGCATCTTGTAGAACGTGCAATGTCATACCCCGTAGACAGAGCAGGTTTGTTGTCAAGCACTATGTTTCACCTCTCCCCAGAGACCTCCATCAACTTAACCAAAATGAAAAACAAAGACTACTACCAGCTCCTTGTAAATAAAGAAAAAATTGAACCGAAGGCCACCTCTAAATGGGAAAGAGATCTGCAAGTTGGCCAAGCATCTCTACAACCTTTTTTTAGTCGCGTAAGGAACGTATGTAGAGATAATAAGCTTAGGGAATTTTACTTCAAACTCTTACACAGAATAGTAGTCACCAAAAAGGAATTATTTCTTTTTGGTGTGGCAGAGGACGCAAAGTGTCCATATTGTGAATTGAACGACTCCATAATTCACACTTTCCACAATTGTAATTGGAGCCAATTATTCTTCGCAGAGGTGATAAAATGGTTTAATAAAGAAAATGCCACCTCTCTCACCCTTTCCCCAACTGAATTAATCTTCGGTAAAGACAAGGATAACATAAACAAAGAATTACCGGTAGATATTATTAGAAAGTTAAACTTCACCTTTTTATACGCGAAATATTATCTATACAATCAGAAATTATTAAATAGAGAGCTGTCATTAAATGAATTTTTAGCCAATGTAAAATTTAAATACAACTTCGAAAAATTTAAGTGTAGTTGAAGCGATTTACTAAAAAAGAGTGTATTGAAAGACGAGTAATAGTATTGTAATTTGTAATTTTTGAATTTAGTGTGTTTTTGAATTTAGTGTGCTAATAATTGTATTTGTATATTTTTTTTGTATATTTAGACGATTTGTTGTGTGTATTTTTTCCTTTTTTTTCTATTGATATAAATAAATAAATAAAAAAAAAGTGAACATTTTGGAATAAAATAAATAATACTTATGAATAATTAGACCTCATATAATGCGCTTTTGAATATATTCATATAGTATTAGCGCTATATAAATCGATTATTATTATTATTATTATTATTATTATTATTAATTGTTATTATCATTAAACCAGATTCAGTGGTGCTGGGAGTGATATACAAAGATCTTCATGAGCTATTCATGACAGAGTCCAACAAAACGAACAAAACCAGGTTTGAAGTAAAAAAATGCCTTTCCGGAATTTACTATGACGGCTGCAGGATTAAATAAAAGTACTGTTGTTAGGCGCTTTCCTTGTACAGGACTGTCACCTGTCTAAGTACTGCATTGCTAACCGTTTAAGGTTTAGGTATGATCTGTTTTCGGAGACTTTAGACAATACTCAAAAACTGTTGCTGGGAAAATTAAGGGCTGATTATGCAGGTATGTTCTTTGGTCGCATGTGGTGTGCTTGCAACACGAGTAGGATACAAACTGTTTTTTTTTTAAGAATCAAACCTTCAAACTGCAGATGGACTCAAGTCGTGTTTAAAGCGCATATCGGAGATATTCTAAAAATTGTAAGAGACCGTAGCGTATAGGTTTCATACAATATTAAGTCTGCCAGGAGATAGGAACTTTCTTTTCTCGTGTTCAATTTGATGTGCTATTCATTCATTTGTTGCGCTCACTTGAAACGAGTAAAATGCGCGCATCGATGTATTTTTTCCACCTAATGGCATTATGAATTTCCCATTTTAGGCTGGTTAACACAATAATAATGTCAGCTGCGATGTACCCCCAGTCAACGGTGTTGCAAAAAAGTATCACCTTGGTCTTCAAGAACTTAAAGGTACCCAGTGACAACAATTTTTCAGCCAATGATGTCACGAAAGTGACGTCAGTGGCTAATGTCAAAGCTTAAAAGAAGGGTGCTGTCTGATAAACGATATACGATATGCGGTATCTGTCCTTGTCTGTGAGGCCGGGGGAGGGGAGGATATTCTGTGTCATGTTGGGTGGGGGTGTGCCACCGGGACAGTGAAACCCTTCTTATCAGCGGCACATGCCCATACAGCTTATACTATGGGAATACGACCCCCAGTCTTTGAAGTGTTTTGCATTCGCGAGTCTCGATCAACAGGAACTGTTTAATGCTACTTCGAACGCGCTGTTTTTGTATACTTGGCGTCTGGCTGGATTTTATTCGCGTTGTAGTCCTATCTTTACTTAGCCGTAGTATCAATCCATCGGAAATTATACACAAGACTGTAAAGAAACTAGCTCCAGATTGTCTCGCTATACCCAGCTGTCTCAATAGGTACCGGCTAAAACTCTACCAAGGGTAGCCCTACAATGAGGCGGGGGAGGTGGGAAAGTGGGAGGAGGGGAGATAGGGAGGGTCATACTCTTAGCTGTTTTATGCTACAGACACTGGAGTTTAGGTTGGCTGTGTGGGACATTTTAACTTTCTTCAATGAGCTATTTGTTTGTTTACCTTTTTGTTTGTCTATTCCTGAATGCGCGATAAAGATAATATACTATCGACACTCCTGGATTCAATCCATTGTCGCTCCTCTGAAGCAATATGCATACGTTTGCTTCCAGCCTGCAGGAAGAAAGAGAGAATGCGTATTTTGGAACTACTCAGAAACCAAGTAAGCAAGTTATTAGTAGGCTGCAATATTCAGACAGTTTAAAAGGGTGAACGCGATAACGATACCAGGTAATCGATATTATCGATTCTGATTCTGATTCTGGCTCGATGGTTTCGTTACTGTTCGATACCGTTTCGTATTTCTCTGAATGATCCTTCAGTTCTGAAACACTGACGTTTTTGTTTTGTTTACCAGGGGCAAATCACAGTTTTGTATGTAAAGGCTTTACTTCTAAGCCCTTCGGTTTATCCCTTTAGTCACGGTTTTTTAACACTATAAAAAAGGGTTTAAGATTTTGTGAACACATATCTGGAGCATCCAGTTACAAGAAAAAAAATTATCATTGACGAGGGAATGTTGTCTTGATGTACCGGTACCATCAAATAAACCACACTAAAATAAATAAGATGGACACCAATTTATTAGAAGCATTTACATTGTGATATTACTTTAGTTCAGAGGGATGGTCGGAACAAGGCTGTTATGCGAGGAAAATAACCAGATCAGAGACGGAGTGTGTCTGCAATCACTTGACACATTTTGCTGTTCTCATGGATTTCAACGATGGCGACAATGACTCGACCGCCCCGCTAGTACTAGTAAGTTAACAATTACAAGAAATTTTATATCCAGTTCTGGTTATAGCTCGGGTTAAGATCTTTTATCGTAGTGAAGTGACATTATCATAACGACCCTCATATTTTCATGATCCTTCTCCAAAATGGCAATCAAAATTTAAAATCAATCTTTGTCCCGATTCAAAAAGGGTTAAGCTATCCAGGAGGAGCTTCAATTTTTAATTCAGTTTGATGGTTTAGTGATATGGATTCCCTTCATGAAATTACTTTTTCTGTTTTCAAACTGTGACTTAAAACTATGACAATAGAGTTGATGTTCGTGGGCGTAAATACGTTTTTGGCCCGACTCAGGCTCATTTTAGCCCGAGCCGCAGGCGAGGGTAAAAATAACCTCTGGGAAGGGCCTAAAACTTATTTACGCCAAAGTAACTGGGAAGACTTTTCATCGGCCATTTTTTCTTTTTCAAACACAAGAGCTCCAACGAAGTGAGTGAAGTAAACAGAACTGACAGAAAAAACAACGCGAACATTTGAATGGTTTCCAGTTTTCTGATTGGCTGGTAGCTAAAGTTTCGCGCTTCTGATTGGTGATCTGAGCGGGCTAAAATATATTTTAGCCCGCTGATTTCCCCATTTTAGCGCGCAAAATACGCCACAATACCCAATGAAATGATTATAATAGCACTTTTAACAAGAGAACAAGAAACATTGGTCAGTATTGAGCCCGAGTTAGTGCTGGATAATCCGCTTTTAAAACAAACGGGCGCTGTTGGGTAAATAAATCCAGTATCATAAGCGTGCGTAGCCTAAATGTGAGCTATCTCCTGTGAGAATCGCTCAGACGTCTCCATCGATTGTAAGTGGTCGCTTCCCTCAATTAGTTCTTCCATCTCTAGGGAGGGTTAAGGAGCTGACACTCTTCTTTTTATTTTCAGTATTTTTTTGAGAGTGCTTCGGTCAAAAGTTGCCGAGACTGAAAAACGTTATTCCTTCTCAATGACGTGTTTCTTTAATTTCATTTAACAGCTGCAAGATGAGATCGAAATACTAAGAACCCTCACATACTTGGGTCTGGCCTTGTCTCTGCTTGGATCTGTCATAACTATAATCTGCTATCTACTGCTCACGTATGTTATGAAACTGTCATGGTGTGTTTGTTTGATTAATTGATTGATTGATTGATCCATCGATCGATTGATTAATTGATTAATCGATTGATTAAGCGATCGATCGATCGATTGATTGATTGATTGATTGACTGACTGATTGATTGATTGATTAATTGATTGGTAGGCTGATTGATTGATTGATTGATTGATTGATTGGTATTTAAATTAAACCACGAACTATCGGGTCGTTAAACTAATTTTAAGACAATTTCTTTGCTATTAAAAAGAGTTATTGATGATAATCATTGATTATTTGTTTGTTTGTTTGTTTGTTTGTTTGTTTGTTATCTGCTACTAGGGATAAGCACGCGCCTTTATCTCAGATCCGCGTGAGTCTGCTCGCTTCCCTTTTAGCAGGACAAATCACCTTTCTTGCCGGTATTGATGCCACCGAGAACAAGGTGAATTTCGATTTTTTTTTACGGCTAGTTCATCTGGTCATCGGAGAAACCAAACCTACGTTATAGTACAGACATTCGGTTCCGCCCCTTTTTTTGAAGTTTGGCCACAAAGCGTATAGGACCGATTAAGGTGACTCGATCGAAATAAATGACGCGCTCTATGCCTCTCTAAAAACTCTAATAACATTGTCATTTCTTACTCGATTGCCTTGAAACTTTCGCATTTTATACACAATTTATCGAGGAATAATATGTATGTCAACACGTAGAGTTGAAAGGAGTTTCGATAGTGCATCACTTTCAAAAAATATATTGTTCAAAGCAAGACCGCCCCAGCAAAGTAAAATAGCGCAAAGTGTGTGAAAAGATTCAGTTTCATGTTCCGATAGTTTCATTCAATTCGTCCGGTTAGTTTTCAAATAATTCAGAAAACGTGAATTTGGCGGCTCCGTTATATTTTGGTTCAGAAAGTGAGTTTATAATGGCCGCCCAAACTTTTTCATCGTTGCGGATAGCCGAATGCGGTTTGGAACTACCTATAACGATACAATGAACTTACTTCATATGGAGTATTACGCTTTTCAGTCAAATTTGGAAAGCGCTGGAGCGGTCCAAACTTTGAAGTCCGTCTGAGGTTGTTATTTTGACGTTCAAATTGTGCTGGGACTTCTGTTCCTACGATTTTGTGGAAACTTGAAGAGTCAAGGTAAGCTGTTATTATAAGCTGATTCTTGAAGTTTAAACCAAATCGTAGTGCTCAGTTTTGTTAGAATAGCAATTTTGCAATTTTATCAAAAAAGTAGGGTTCAATAAAAGCAAAATCACGCAAAATTAACAAATAGTACATCTACATGTTGACATACATACTATTTCTCGATAAATTGTGTGTAAAATGCGAAAGTTTCAAGGAGTAAGAAGTGACGATGTTATTAGAGTTTTTAGAGAGGCATAGAGCGCGTCATTTAATTCGATCGAGTCACCTTAAATAAAAGAAAATTTTTCTAGGTTTAACAAAACCATGGCTCAACTCGAATTAAATTAAACCGGTTAACCTGAATTCATGTGTTGCGTCTTTGGCCGTGAAAACCTTTTAGAAGTCGTTGGATAGCACAGATCGACGGAAAAACCAAATGACCCTTTTATGAGTAGTTTTTAAAAGACTTACTTTAATTCTCTTAAACCCGGACTAACTTAGACGCCTCTTAAAATAATGATCGGCCAGCAGTGTTTGATTTCACTTATTGTCGATGATTATAAATAAATTTAGGCAAGAGAGGCTGAAGGAAGAGAGCGAATCCCCCGATACAAAGGCCTCTTCTGATGAAAATTATTTGAAATCTATTTTTGGTTCTCTGTCATACTGCATGGTTATTTTAAGGACGACACCTCATCGGTCAGTTACAATGACGTCATGTAAGTTTAGATTGCTGACATGGAAACAACAGTTAAAAATAACCTTCGCAGCATGGGAGGGAACTCAGTAATAATAAATTTCAAATTATTATCGTGGGGCACAGAGATTCACCCGTTAGTTCATCCTCTCTTGAGTTAGGCAAATGTTATGCAGCATCAGATGTAGCACTCCAACCAATGTCCCCAGGGGATTTCTAGCAAATTTAGTCCACACAACATTATTCTCAGAAGTATCGTCCTTTGCATACCCATCATCAATGTGTTCATCTATGACGTGCCGCAGTGAACTCTTTTTTCTCCTAAAATTAAGCCTATATGTCATTTTTATCTGGATCTCGGATATGCCATTCTAGATATGTGGTTGTCATTGGACAAGCTTTCTGAACTAATAACCAAGCTGCCACAAACATGGTTGATAAATGCATCAGTAACAAAGTGAGATTGAATCTTTTTCCATTCCCAATGCCTGTTGAAGGGCAGTCAAATGGCAAAGAGCGCTTACTTGACAAGCGAAGGAAGGTTCCCTTGCCCACTCCACCCAGTCTCGCATCTTCTACGAATTCGCGCCGCTGCTCACTATCTGTACGCCTGGAACAAGGTCACTGATCTGAACTAATAATAAAAACAAATCTCATTTCAAAATTCTCTCCACAGCTGGCCTGTGTAACAGTTGCAGCTCTGATGCAGTACTTCTTCATGGCCGCTTTGTGTTGGATGCTTGTGGAGGGAATTTACCTTTACTTGTTTGTTGTTAAAGTTTACAACGTTAACCACAAAATGTCCTTGTATCATGGCATGTCGTGGGGTAAGGATGATTAGCGACACATTGAAAGCGATTTGAAAAATTCGACCGCAACTAGTTTTTGGGAACGATTCCAATACAGTTGGGAAAACATGAAAATAGTGCACTCATTGAAGTATACGTTCTTTTCATAATTAGTTGGAGAAAGCTGCACGGGAACGTTTTACACGCAATCAAATGTTTGTTTGTTTGTTTGTTTGTTTGTTTGCTGAATGTGACAGACAAATTCAAACGCGATTTGTTGTTTGTTTCTTAGTACCAGAAATGAAATATTGTCAACTTGACAAGCCTTCTATACCCTAAAACGCTTTCAAAAACATGATTGCATAACAAGTACAAGCACAGAAAATCACTGAAAACCTCCACATAAGAAATACAGTTCACTGAAACAAAGGTCAGGCTCAAAACTTGAAAAAAAGTTCGAAGAGACCGTTTACAGGTCTTTTACATTTGATAAATATGTTAAAAGGTGTTGAAAGCTTGTTAGAAGTGTATTGAATTAAGTCAGACTTAAGTATTTATTCAACATCGTTTCGATCAGTCTGTCAAGTTTCCAAACCTGTTGGATCGTATCGAAGACGTTTGTACAATTTTTACACGATCTAATTTGTCGACCAAACGAACGCGTGCATCTCTGTTTTGAAAATTTATAAACTCAAAATGGCAAATTTGAAGAAACAAAATTACAATTCGATATAAAAGAGCGTTCATGTTTCTGGAGTTTGTCTATGATTTTGAAAGTATACTAGCTTTTGTACGCTACGTTACGTAGAGGCTAGCCTTTGATGTCTTCGATCGAAAGGAGCATTACACTGTTAGATCACAGGCAGCCCAAGCTAAGGTTGAGAGCTGCGCATAAATTAGACTGTTTTTTCCACGCTGTGCATAATAATGACATCGGCAACATTTAAGAGTTTGTATGGAAATGATATAAAACGTCTCAAATTGCCACAAATCAGAAAGAAGTCGAAATAAAAAAGATTTGTCTTATTTCATTGTTTTATTGGTCATTATTGGAGGGCTTCCTGGGCTGGTTTGAAGCTTTTTGGGCGAGAAATTGAGGTTTATATTTTTCATCAGTTACTGAACGTTTAGAATTAATTAAAGGCAGGAAACAATTTCACACTGCACCTCACTTGAGGTTCGATAAATTCCATCACAATAAACGAATCGCCCTACAACTTCAAAGGTGTATTCTTGGGTCTTGCGCATACCTCTGTTCTTTCTCATGGGTTCCAGATCCTATTTTAAGCCGTCGAAAATCCCTCTTAAATACGAAACTCGCCTTTCCTGGTATGCGTTTTCATTTGAAGTGCACACATGAATCATTGCGAGCCGCGTTTCGACGACAAAATGTCCCTCAGCCGGGGAGAGGATGAGTGAGATTGTCCACAAGCAGAAGGCGACACTGCGGAGTCCAGAGAGGTCGGTTCGAGGGAAATAGAAAACTATCGGCACGCCCGTGAAATTTAGTCGCCTCACTTGACGCCACGAGCACGCTTTAATGTCTTCATGCGACAATATATTAGCATAGTGATTTGTTCCGTCACATTACCTGTTTACCGCTAAAAAAATGTTGTCGAAATTTAGAAGCAGAGACGAGGAGCAATTTCCATCTAGAAAAAAAATTGCACCGGCTTTCAAAGGAATGGAAATTGTGTTGGGTATTTTTCACGGTCACAGCAATATTTTTTTAGGGCAGACAACCCTATATATGGGAATTAAATAATGAGGTTGATTTTCGGGCAGTGAGCAGGATCACTTGCGCCAAATACTCGGCATAAAACCATCGAATGGATTGATTAGAGTGCAGCAAACGACAGTTCTTCGTTCGTCCCTAAAACGAAATTATGGTTTTCCAAGTCAAGTGAGGCGAGTGAATTTCACGGCCGCTCTAATATTTCTCTATTTCTGTAAACCGACCTCTCTGGACTCCGCAGTGTCGTGTTTGCTAATGTCAACAATCTCACTCAGCCTGTCCCCGGCTGAGGGACATTTTGTCGTCGAAACGCGGCTCGCAATGATTCATGTGTGCACTTCAAATAAAAACGCATACCAGGAAAGGCGAGTTTCGTATTTTAGAGGGATTTTCGACGGCTTAAAATAGGATCTGGAACCCATGAGAAAGAACAGAGGTATGCGCAAGACCCAAGAATACACCTTTGAAGTTGTAGGGCGATTCGTTTATTGTGATGGAATTTATCGAACCTCAAGTGAGGTGCAGTGTGAAATTGTTTCCTGCCTTTAATTAATTCTAAACGTTCAGTAACTGATGAAAAATATAAACCTCAATTTCTCGCCCAAAAAGCTTCAAACCAGCCCAGGAAGCCCTCCAATAATGACCAATAAAACAATGAAATAAGACAAATCTTTTTTATTTCGACTTCTTTCTGATTTGTGGCAATTTGAGACGTTTTATATCATTTCCATACAAACTCTTAAATGTTGCCGATGTCATTATTATGCACAGCGTGGAAAAAACAGTCTAATTTATGCGCAGCTCTCAACCTTAGCTTGGGCTGCCTGTGGTTAGATAAACATACTGCAAATGAAACTGTTAGATAAAAAACATCGGGAATCAACGAAGCACTAATCAAGAACAAATTAGCATCACAGCACCGAGTAGGAAAGTGATAGGAGCCTTTTTGTCCTTCCAGTTTTTGGTAATTTTTTTAAATGACCACATGGCTCGATTGAAACGGTTTCAACGGACTGCACGTAATTATTTTCGCTTCCAACACTTGACCAGCATTCGCTAAACATTACCCGTTTTAGTGGACCTTCTGAAGGAAACGCATTTTAGTTAGAGATTCTATCCACCTACCTGTAAAATTTTCTTCCATTCCTTTCGGGGTAAATACTAAGCGAAAATTACCGTACAACTCTTGCCGAGGATTACGATTGTTTTTCCACACGTGTTGTTTACGACAGCGAATGCAAATATTTATGAGTGGGTCGCGTGCCGGTGCAGCCGCGTTTGATTTTGGCGGGAAATTGTGCTTTAAGGGAAGAGTCCCTGTCCCTGTGATACTTCTAAAAAGACCACACGAAAATCTTGTGTTTGCCGTTTTCTGCAAAATTCAATCATCGTTTCATTATATGTTATTTCAGGGATTCCTGCTATTTTCGTAGCCATATCGCTGAGTATTACTGCAGGAATAGGTGGAGTCGAGAGTTTTGTCAACGAAAAACAGTAAGATAGAGTAAACCTTTTTTCTGAAATATTCTTGGATTTTCTGATCTAGAGTATTGTAATATGAGTATTGCCAAAAGGTCTTGGTAGCAGGAAACAAGTTAATATCTTAAAGAACAACACAACACTTTTAAGTTTCTTGTCACTCTTGCTTATACATCGTCATTTACAATTCTAATCATTATTGCATATAAATAGCTTTGTTGTAACTTTTTCCTTCAACTGAGGATGGCATCAGGGATGCTGAAACATGTCTTTGAAACTTAAAAGTGTTGTGTTGTTCTTTAAAATAATAATATGAGTATTCTACCGCTGCGTTACATTTTGCCTACTTTTCTTATGTTCTGAGTTTCTATATTTTCCTTTTCCTTCAAATGTTAGCTGCTGGTTGTCATCTGATAGCAATCTCATCTGGATATTTGTGTCATTTGTCGTGGTCATCGAGCTTGTAAGTAAAAAAGTTGGCCATAAGTAGTAGATCTCGACTGATTCAGCAAAAGTTTAAACCCGGATGCATGTTTATCGACAGGATATGGTTGCATTTTTTTAACTTCATTTCCCTTTCATTCAAAAACCCGTTACCCTCAGCACTCAGAGGGGAAAAGTAGTCAAAATTAAAAGTGACAGGGAGATGAGAAGGACTTTGTGGCGTTTTAAATTTGCACTTCTGGCTTATTTTTTATTAAAATTTCAACTCAATTTACTTTTGATTAGCAATTGGATTTGGAAAGAGGGTATTTTGTAGATTAAAGTTTTTAACTCAATACACCCATGATTAGCAATTAGATTTAGACCAGGGTTTGATATTAAGTTTAACTGGATATTGTTTGGATCAGTTTGGATGCTTAAAAAAAAAGCTATTATTCCTTGTTGTTGAGGGGGTTAGATTTCATCCACGGGCCTACCCACTTTGTCATTAAAGCAAGCTCGCCTAGAACGTTAATCATGAACTTTTCGACCAACTGGGAAGCTTTTCCTAGGTGCCACTTGTTTCTTGTCCTTGTCGAGCTCAGCTCGAGAATAGGTCGGCATTCTGATACTCATAAACTACTATCCCATCAGAATTAAGGGAAAAATGTTAACCCTCAGACGTACAAGCAAAGTCACACCCTCATCGTCGTGCAAGGTGGGGGGGGGGGGGATTGATGGAACTCCCCTTAGGTTCTTGCTGTGACAATATTTCGAAAAGATTTTTCTTTTGATAGGTAGCCTGTGATGTTGTCTACCAAATAAGGTCTATACTATGGGTGTGTGACACTGCTGGGGGTCTGTGACGTCATCCAAGACGGCGAAAACTGAAACGTTATACTAGACATGTAGAATACGACATAATTAAACACTTTGCTACTTTTGTTTCCTTTCTTTACCTAAAGTGAAAAACACTCATTTTTATTCAAAACGGACTTGAGCACCTGCTACTTATGAATTTATATCTCTTAACCATAGCAACCGATCCCAACAATCGTATGTCAAAATGTGTCTAAGTGAAATGTGTACAGCTACTGAAAACGGCAAATAGAGGGTTAAATGATAGGAAATTCTTGAGTCGACCAATTGAAGAGCTTTCGGAAGGGTCAGGTGTTGCATGAATATCAATCTTTTAAGATTAAAATAACTTGCAAATTCGATAATATAACACAACACCAGTAGCGCGTCTCGCATGTCACACTACGCAACTTGGCCGCCTTCTTGACTATGGATCGGGAGTGAAAGATCTGATAGTTTTCGATTCTTTTTCCGAGGTGAACGTGTTGATTCTTGTGTTAGTTATCAAGGAAATGGCATCAATGCAACATGCAAAGGACAAACACTTGAAACAGATTAGGTAAGAGCGACTGCCCTTATGTAATTCTTCCAGTTTGTGCTTAGAGAATCTGGTTTTGAGGTCCACTCTTTTTTAATTTATACCGTTTTCACGTCATACATACAAAAAGGTCTAAATTAATAGAGAGAAAGAGAGATGCCATGGGGAATGCCTAGAAAGGAACACAGCCTCCATTTCCATTGCCTTTAACAGTTCGTACAAACACATATCACTTTTGATTTTATTTTGTTTGTTTGTTTGTTTGCCTGTTTTGCATGTTCTATTGCTTTGTGCATTTTAACTACTTTATCATGACTTTGACGCTTTATTTTTTAAGGCTGACGTTACTGTAACAGTGTTCTCATGTCAGTAGTTTTGTTTTAGTTTATTTCATTTTATTTCGGCTTATTTCATTGCAGACTTAGCATCAAAGCATGCGTGGTATTGATTCCCCTGTTGGGTCTCACGTGGTTGTTTGGTCTTCTGATTCCATTACACAAGGCTTTTATCTACATCTTTGTCATCCTTAACTCCACTCAGGTATTTAAAGTCCACGCTCAGGTTTATTAAAATGAGAAACAACTGTTACTTAGGGGACATTTACGTGACACCGGTTCGACTTTCCGGAACGAGTTCATTCCCCTTCCCTGTTGACGTTACTATGTAAGAATCCGTCCCTGGAGCTTAAACTCATGCAATTAGTGTGGGAAAAAGGGATGTCAAGAAATACTCCTTGTTTCTTTATTTTCCAGAAAACGGACGGTTAAGCGCCGCCCGTGTAGCCAGACTATCCACAAACCAATCGACCAACCTGCCTACACATAACAGTGAAGATCACTTACACGCTCGTTTTCACTCAAAGTTCAAATCATGGCGAGAAATCTGAGACATGTTTTTTCGTGCGGCTTACATTCAAACCTCTTTAAAATGGTCTAAGCCGCTGATAAAAGCGGTGTGGCACGGGCTCATAGTCACGATACAAATGGAAGGGTGAAACACAACGATGTTTACGCTTAAACAAAAGCTGCTGACCAAAAATACTGTCCAGAATTTGAAAAGCAATAGAAAAGATAATAAATTATCTTCCGAACGAGATGTTCTGCAGAACATTTGGATGATTTTCGGTGGAGATATTGCAGATCGAAGATCATAGATTTTAGCCGTGGGATGTTTACTGAAATTTGGCATGTTTTTCCTTCTGGATACCGCAGAGGATTCAAATCGGCGAATGCTAAATGTACTTCGACCTGAAAGAAAGCGCCTTCGAGTTCACGTAAGAGATGAAAACTGGTGTGTACGATGAATTATAACGCGCGAACTGGAGCGCTTAAGCAGGGTATCATTTGGCCTTTTGGAGAGGACAGTCACACAAAGTTTGTTCAAAAATAATGCTCACTGTTTAACTCAGAACCGCAACGGGTACAACTTGCAAGAGGAGAATTGAAGCAAATTTAGTTGAAGGAACAGCAGTACTAATCGAATCTGATAGAAACCAAGGCATGCGAATGTTTTGAGAACAGTTTTTTTCGATTTTTATTCTTTTCTCAGTCAAATATTTGTCTGCATTGTGAAATGCCCTGATTTCCATCTCGTTCCCAGAGCCTACGATCTGTTCACGACATCCGGTAGCGCATGTCTAATTCGTTAAGGTGCTATTGCGCCTGCTCCGTTCTCGTCTGTGGACAACAACTGAGAAATTTGAATTCCTATCGATCGAGTCGTGGTGCTTTGTGGATCGACTAAAAGCTGTTCGGGACCCTCAAAATCTTCTGCAATTAGCCAAAAACCTGGAGCTTCTAAAGGAACAAACTTAAGCCGTGAAGCTGCCTTTCGTGCCGTAGTTGTTCAGAAGAATGACTGTCCCTGCATTTTGCTCACGGGTTTTAGATTTGTATCTTGCCTGATTACAGGTATAATATTATTGTATTTGCGTTATAGTGAATTGTACAGTTATTTTATTACATTCGTCTGGTTTCTGTTGTGTGAGAATGTCAACTGCGTACTTATCGTTTCGCCACCCCTAAACGCTATACTGTATTACGTTTTACCCCATCGAAAATTTCGAGAAGCATTTGGCACCCAATGCAAGTTTTTAAACATCGACATCAAGAAGTCATTACAAAAGTTGATGAGACAGTTACATGTAAGCTTATTTATGGACAAGCTGTAGTTTTGTAGAAAATGCTGTAACGAGGAAAGAATTGCTGGCATTTAGCGACAATCTCAACACTTTGAATTCAAAATTTCTTTGCGTGGAAATTGATCAAGTCAATATATAAATTAATGCCCTGATTAATTCAATCGGAAATAGAACGTTATGCGTAGAAGCCAAAAAATTTTAACGTTATTGCGCATACAGTTTGAATCGGAAAAACAAAAAAACATAAATTTTTGGCCGTTACCAGAGCTACAAGAGACGTAACTTAAGAAAAGCCGTATAGCTCTGGGGACGAGAATGCCCTGATATTTTCTAAGTGTCAACTGTCATTGCGCTTGCCTGTCTCGAATTTCTCGCCATAAATACCATGTGTCATATGAGCATTATAATTTTAGGTTTCTACAAGATTTTTTTTTCCAACAGGGCTTCTTTATATTCATCCTTCATTGCGCAAGAAATAGTGAGGTAAGATTTGATTGGCTTAATTTGATAGTTAAGATGTAATAAGCCTTTTCACTCAAACACAGAGAAATATTAGTAATAGTGGCGTTCATCAGCGTATGTCCTATTTTAATATACTCACTACAGACACTTATTTTTCAGTAATCTGATTAGTTCGCTAGTTAATTAAGCAATAGACCGCATTTTCTATTGGTTTACTGGTGTAATAAACCCACGCGGGATGTTGGGAGAACACGAGAAAAGCTTGTAAATCACGAGCCGCAGGCGAGTGATTTACAAGCTTTTCGAGTGTTCTCCCAACATCCCAAGTGGGTTTATTACACCAGTAAACCAATAGAAAATGCGGTCTATTGCTTTTATGAAATAACTAGAAAAAAGACAAAGTTTTGAGTTCAGAAAGTATGTTTTTAATGGTGATCAAGTTGCGTCTTCTCTTAACAATCATCATGTAACGCGTGTTAACCAATCATGATAAGCGATACAGTAAACCGTAGCTCTGAGAATGGGCATCGAAGAAAGAATCAGCCGCCGATTAACCAGAAAAAGTACCAGGGAATTTACATGTCAACTTTAACAGCGAAATCCTTAACAAAATTCTGTGAAAGGTAAAATACTTCCTGAAGTTCAATTCAGGGGAAAGAAAAGTAATCATCCTTTCATCGATTGAAAGTGATGTGCACGTTTCCAATCGTGCAAGAATTGAACATTTGGCGGTAAGCAGAGCTTGTGTTCACCGTGTTTTGTTGAGTTGCTGAGATGGTGTTGTTCAAAGGAACTGGCAGCTGTTGTAGAGGAGGCCTTTCGCACCCAACGATCTGATTTTGACGCTGTTCAGCTGCCCGTATGGTTTCGTTGTCTCCAAGTGCGGAGGCGAGGACATCGCTGCATTTACGAAGCTGATTTGCCGACGGCATGCTGTGGTAGCTTTTCAGGCTGGATTCGTTGCGGTGACCTGATATGGCCATGATTTCTCTGTTTGTCAAGCCAGCAGTCGACCACAAGGTTATTGCTGTCGCCCTTACGGAATGGTTTGTGTAAACACGGGACAGACCTGCGGCGGAGCTGATGTCTTTCATCATTGTTGAAAGCTTGTTGATGCCCAGTGGTCGATTTTCATACCAAATCTTGTCAGAAGGTCGCCAATTTCTTTTCGGATACTGGAACAGCGCCTCGCACTGTGGATTCAGCTTGGAAAGAAAAAGTTCCAAAGCGGAATATCCATCGGTTGGACTGTTGGTTTTGTACATGCGGCCGTTCTTCTCGTAACTTTCCACGTCAGAAACTCCACCTGGGTGGTTCTTGGTCGTCTCATCGTGCGACATAGTGGCAAAAAGGCCGCCATTCGCATCTTCGCCAAACACAAAACTGCTTTTCTTTAAACGTCGCTGGCCCTCAAAACCACGGCGGCACCAATACAAAGAAATGTGGAACCAAACATTTCTAAGTAGAGACAGGGGCTGGGTAAGTGAAAGAATTTCACCGTTTTTGAGCTTTTCCAGGTCTTCTTGCTCGATAGCTGGTTTATGAGTAGTGTGTTGTAAGCCATCTTTCTTCAGTTGCTTTATTTTGGCATCCAACATTTGGTTTGATAATACAAACCGGGAATCTTTGTTGAAGGAAATCCCACGGTTGTTTGGAGGCGTATTGAGAAATCGTTCAATGCCATTTCTCAGAGATAAAAGTGTCGCCCGGCTGTAATTTTCTCCGTTGCGGTTTCGTGCCTCGGCGTAAAATTGGCGCAGGTTTTCATCTAATTCCTGGATTGACATTTCTGCCAATGTTATTCCAAGTTGTTTTTGCTTACTCCACTCTACAGTAAACAAAGCATAAAGTGGAAATTAGCGGAGAATTTTGTGATATAAAGTTTAATCCAAACAAATGAGAATTTTACAGTTTATTTTAGTTTTAAAGTTTCGCACGGCCATTGTTTTTTAATGTTTACGCGGCAACACCTTCGTGTGACTTTCATTATAAATTAGACAAGTTGTAAATTTAAGAGTAGAAAATCTGTCCTGTTCGTTTTGTTTTCCGCGAAATGTTGTTCAGATATTATGTTGAATGAAAATAAGTTCCGTTTATTAAGACCAACCTGTAAAAACTGAAACCGCCCACTGTGTTGCTTGTTTGGTCTTTGCGGCTTGTGAGTTGTTTACCATGTCGTCGAGTTGTTGCGTTTCCATTTCCGCAAATCTTCTCTTTTTATGATTTATGTTGGAGCCTTCTTGGTTACTGCTTTCAACGTTTTCGTTGTTAGACTCGGGGACTTCGGATGAAACTGGCAGTCCAAACGCCAACATAATATTGAAGTTCGGCAGTTCTTCGTCTGTGCCGGCCATTTTTGTCGGACAGGAGAATTTCTCAGTTCCTTACAGTTTTCTATGAGTTTACCGGAATAATAGTCAATAGGTTTTCGACCAATAAGAACGCGCGTAGTATCTCAGTTATTTTATAAAGTATATCAATCAGTACACCTGCGCCACCTTTTTGGGAAAGCCTGCGTTTTCAAAAGAAATTGGCAACGTAAATCATTTCGCCCTTAGTTTTCGTAAGTATATCCATTAAGGTTGATTAATATTGTATATGTCATAACAAAGTCTTAGAACTGACATTTCAAGAAACAAACATATGGCAACCAGTACTACAGCTGTACTCATGGCAGTCAGGAAAGGCAACCGAAATTTGCTTTTGTTGAACGCTTTGTCAGCTTAACGGACGAAAGAGGTATTAGCCCCATCCTAGAAGCGCCTCCTTCCCCCCACCCACAGTTTCAGAAAGAATGCTAAAATGGGGCTAGCTGTCCAGTTTCATCGTATTTTGTTGCTTCCAGCAGAAAGTTACGGACAAAACAGCGTTCACGGGTGCGAAAAAGGGTATATTTGCCTTAAATTGTCCTCTGTTATTTGTGGTGGACAAAATTATGGAAAGATAGTCACGCCCTTTCAGTGCTCGTACAAAGCGTGCAAGTGACATAGGCAGCACGCACGCTTGCAATGTACGTGATCCAAGAGATGCTCATTGGGGTGCTTTGTTATTTTTTTTTTTCATACAGATCAGGGCGCGCTTTAAGAGACAGATCCAGACAGATGGTCCACTGGGGGTGAAATCTAAAGCTCGAGCCAAGAAAACCTCGCGATCACAGACTACCTGTAATCAAACCACTGACAATGATGTCCATCGAGAGATATACGAATTGCAGGCGTAGAACTTTTTGAAACCCGCAAAGTTGCGTATCTAAACGGTTAGATAAACTTGTCAATGCAAACGCCATATCTATACCCTTCATAGTGCGCACAGATGTCTCCTATTTCCTTTGCCTCACAGGAAATAGGAGACGTCTGCGCGCACGCTAGACCGACAAACCTTTTTTTTTTGTAGAGACCCAAACTCAAGTTTTATCGAAAATAAAACATTGCAAAGTGTGCTTTCTTGTTTTCAAAGTGAGTGGTTCAAGACAACACCCTTTAAAATGTGTAAAGGAAGTGTTTTTTATGTATAATTCTCAGCTTACAGTTAGAATGTACTTGTGTAGATCTACCAAGTGAGGAATTTTGATCAATAAAGCTCATGAGCAGTGAAAAATAATGTTCTAAGGCTCGTTTTGTTTGTAAATGTTTTAAGCTCATGTTGTATTTTAGTTTAAAGAAAGGTAATTTAAAGGCTAATAAAATTGCAAAGCAATGCTTTGTTGGAAAAAATGACTCTTTTTCTACTATATTGTGTCCTCCTACTAGATTTGATGGTGTAGTTTCCATGTAACCACTTTTTGAAGATAGCTGAGCCAGCGTACATCGTCTTTAAGTATTTTTATTAAAATTACGAAATATTCATTGTCATCTTTTCTTGTTTTAGCGCACTGTTTCCCTTAAGTAGTCTGAATTTGCATGCAGCTACCGTGACTGTCAACAATATTACACTATATTGTAATGCTTATTTCACTTAATCGGTCTGCCAATTTCACTTGTTTATATGACTGCGAGTTCCTCTGTCTGGGATAATTGACGAGCTCTCCGAGCCGACCTGACAAAATAAGAATTCATGCTTGTCCATTTTTAGCTCTTTAATTATTGATGTTTAAACAGATAATGGTGACAGTTATAATATACGACCGTCAGATTAAGTGGTCCATTAAGCTGACGCACATTGCATAAAATGTGAAAACTAAGCTCTTCTTCATGACATTAGGCAAGCAGGTAAATTCAATTGGTTTGAGACCCAAATGTCAAGCTCCATCAAAAATCATGAGACACGCAGCTTTTCCAAAATGGAATATCTTAACTGGGCTGTTTATGGGTAAGTATAGATAGCATGTCAGTTGTTTTGTTGTCGGTTCTTGTTTAATTAACAACAGAAGTTTTCTTTCTTATTTTCTTAATAACGAAAATAGCATAAAACGACAAAAGAAACGTAGACAAAACTATTGAAAACGCTAGACAAATATCACAAATACAGAGGGGTGAAAAGTCAGCATGTTCGGTGGTTACAAAATTAGACCATTAGTTAAGTTTATGATAAAGTACACACTAAAAGGTTGGATTGCATTGGTTTGCAAGCCTTGTTTAATATATAGATTTAGCCAAGCCTAAAAGCGGAGCCCCCCTTTTTGTTTTGTCTGTTTTTTGCTTTTGTTTTTTGTTTTGTTTTTGCTGGCAGTTATTAATTTGTGAAAATACTCTCATCCAAGTCGTTTTATTACAAAAAAAAAAAAGAAAAAAAAAAGAAAAAAAATTCTTGCTCCCGCTGGGTGTCGAACCCCGGCTCGTCGGCGTGAGATGCCGGTTACTAGTCCACTAGGCAATGGGCGTTTGACATTGTTTCCGTAGTTAATTTTAATACTTATTTCTTTCTTCGTGACAAGCTGCCTATCAGCATGAAAATGCTGGTGTTTTTCCTGGCAAAATGTGTTCGAAACGCCGTAAAAACCATGGTTGTGGACAGAAAAAACCAAAAAGCACTAGCTCTGCTATATTTGGCATCGAAACTGCTGCGAAAAGCTGCGAACTCAAGCGGTGTGCCGACCGAGTTTGAACAGAACCGACGAGGCAAATTTGAACTTTTTGCCTGAACTTTATCGCCGAATTTCTTTCGCCTAGATTGAACTTTTCCCCTTCCACCAAAAAGACAACTGAGTGTTCTTTTGAACTTTTTTTTTCCACTAACAAATTTGTTTTTGACTTTTGTTGTCTTTGCTTGTTTTGCTACAACGCGGGTCAACATGCGATTTCGTGCCGAAAACACACGGGATTCAGCACAGGATTCTATCCAGTGTAGGAAGTGTATTGGTAGCCCTGTGGTGCGGACGGACGGACGTACGGACGGATGTACGGACGGACGGTCACGTGACTACTACGGCACTACCAAAATTTTTTGGCTTCATAGATTACCAAATTTCCTTAGCAATGGAGCTCCGCTGACGCGCTAGCGCGCTGGCTCCGCTATAACGGATCAAGCAAGGCATAATGGTTGTAAGTTCTAATCTACATTAGGGAGCTTAACAACTCGGATGCGAAAACTAACTTTGTAGAGAAGTTTAAAAGTGTTTGAAAGTTTAAAAAAAAAACTAAACTACTGATCTATAACTATTGATAAATAAACTATTGATTTCATATTGTTGAAGAAGGTTTTACCTTGCACGGCTCTTAATTCACAGGATAATTCAAACTGCATATTTAAATATACTAGGTCAGCACTCTTCCGTGACTTCCAGTAGAACTGAGAGACTTTGTTTGCATGCAAGGAATGTCTCCTTGGTATTCCCCACCTTAGTTTAGAGATGAATAAATCCATCGTCATCACGCGTCAAAATTCGAATTCAACCGTAAAGAAAATTGTTAGCCTTGGGTACATTGCCTATCGAAAGACGGCATGTTGAAAAATAGTCCCAGTGTACTCTCATTTCGTTGATATTAACTACAGGTTTTGTTACTGTTTCAGCGGCGAACGTCCCTGCTAGCAGAGGCCCCTTTTCCTTTGTATTCGCTGAGCTGACGGGCGGGACGAAAAGGGACCTCTGCCATGGGTCGAAATGAACTGTGTTGAGCATGCGCCACGGTTACTTAGCGACCGAAACGTCACGCGATGCTTTTAGCGCGTGATCAGCTGACGACTCCCTGCTCAGTTTTGTTGTCGTGAATGGCGAGTTCACCAAATCCCTACAAAAAGTAGACGGTTCGTCAAGAGATAGTCGTTGTCTAATGAATCTACGGTATTAATTTCAGGTTATCTGGACAAGGAAGCTTTTTTAACATGACCACAACTCCAGGAATCAAAGAGAATTTAACACATTGAAGGCTGCGTGTTTTATGATCGCTTCACTAAATTACCAGTTGGTAATAAACAACCCATGTGCAGTACGAAAGGACAATTTATAGGTTCGAAAAAACAACACTCACTTGATCTAGAATTAGCCAAAAATACAATCTCAAAGTCAAAATTTTGAACATTTCCGCAAGAGATTTCTCATGTTGTCTCGCGCGTGAAATCAAACCACAACAGAGCATTTGTGTCTGTTTAGGTCAGATTACTACTTTTCGAAATTTTATGAATGAAGGTACACAGAAGAAGAGACAGTAAGCTTTTCTAAATAATACATTTATTAAAACACGCCTTTACTTGTTTCTGAAGACCAAACGCGTTCAATTCTTTCTTCGAGGGAAGCTACGCGCAAGCGATTTCGCTCCATGTTCAAGTTATTTTGAAGAGCATTTGGTGATGAGAACTGTGCACGTTTTTCAAAACTTTTACGAAAACTGTAAGGAATATGAAGAATCCCTCAATTAAAAAGCGATTTCGATACAAATTTACAAACAAATGTGTAATTTACTCTACCGTAGACTCGTAGAAGTGCTGGAGCATTTCACAAAAAGTCCGCAGCTCGAAGAATCTTTTGGCGGTAAAAGGTGGATCTTCGCCTTGACAGATGTTTTCTTCGCTCTAAATTCCATTCCTTAACCTCTCGAGTGTTTCTTAGAGTTTCTTCTTTCGATTATTTATCTTTCCGTCGTCCATGTTTACAAAAACGAGAGAAAGTAAACGTTGTAACTCTTCACGAGTTTAGTTCTCTTTCCAGGACGGCATGTTACTATGCGGGCTCACTAAATGACAGCGGAATGTCTGTAAAGGAATGCGCGAGATACAGTGGGCTCAAGTCACGGTCAGCAAATAATACAAGGAGCATGCGTTTCGGAAACCGCCGTCCACGACCATGGACGGCGGTTGAACCAAAGGGAGTTTCGACCCATGGCAGAGGTCCCTTTTCGTCCCGCCCGTCAGCTCAGCGAATACAAAAGAAAAGGGGCCTCTGCTCGCAGGGAAGCGGCGAACGTTTGTTCTTGGTTTTACAGGTTTATAGAGGGACGTGAGATTCGCTGTGCAGTCGTCGAATCGGTGAAAACTGGGGAGTAAAAGCGTTGTCTTGTATGGAGTACAATGTACGACACGACGATATTAGAAAGATGGAGGCCAAGTTATTCTTAAACGAAAAAGGATTACCCATAAGTGAGTATTCTCCTTTACATCTCTGATATAGGGATTGAAGGAAATGACTTAAAATCCTGGTTAAATGTATTTCAAGGGAGAGCTCGGTATTTGTACTATTACAAAAGAAAACTCAGGCGTCTGTTTTACTGAAGAGGAAATAAGGAAACAAAAACTAAAGAAAAATAGTACAAAAAAAAGCCGTGGCCCTGTCCGTTAAACGGCAGTTATTAAACCGTCAAGAAACGGTCTGACTGGGCTTTGCTAATAACCGTTTTCCGCCAAACACACGACGCCATACCCAATTTAACCTTTGATTTCTGTGTTTTATTTTTCTTCCATGTAAGCCTAAAGAATCTAAAACATGGTTTCTTGATCCCTTGAAGGAAGGAGAACTTATCAATCGCATTCAACGGCAAAGTTGCCGAATTTTTCGGGAATTAGGCCTACAAGACTTCGGCCTTTTCGACTTTCGTGTAGACCGTGATGGCAATCCCTTTTTTCTGGAAAGCAACCTGTTCTGTTCCTTTGGTCCACAGAGTGTCATAAATATAATTGCCAAGGATTCAGGCATCACGGATGAAAGTCTGTTCGACATGATGGTTCAGAATGCTTTGTTGCGGAAAGAAAAGAAATAACTGTCGAAGACACATTAGCTTCAAATATACAGATATTTTTGAGGTAACGTAAAATTCTGATAATAAGCCGCCCGAAAATAAAACCTTCCTAAATATAAGCCCCCCCCCGCAAATCTCATTCGCAAAAAGCCCTCCAATAACACCCCCCCCCCGCTTCAAATATATGCCCATGGGCTTATATTAAGTTAAGATTCAATCATTAACGCATTAAGTTTATAGTTTTCGTTCTCTATTCTATTTCATGTTAATCATCCTCAAAACTTTACTGGCATCCGGTATTTTTTAAGATACAAGCCCAGGGCTTATTATCGGAATTTTATAGTTACCGTATTTTAAGAAATCGGATATAATTCGAGAATTTTGTGGTAGTTAACCCTCTTCCGCCGAGTGGATTCGTGTACGAACCCTAAGGTGATATGCGGACTCAAATGAACATTTTTAACATATATGACATATTTTTCGTGAAGAAATCAGTTTGATAGGCAAAGGATTAAAAAAGAATACATACACGCCTCATTTTGGAAATTTTAACCACATCTTCCCGAGTTACATACAAAAGAACCATGAACGTTTTCTTGCCAAATCAATGTCAAATTTGGCTATTCACCTGTTACTCTTTCCAGGTAAACTTTTCCACTTTTCTAAAACGTTAACCAGTCACGTCCCTTCTACAGAAAAGTAAGGCGATAAAGAGGCTAGCTAACAAAGCAATAAAAGTGCAGGGGGGGGGATAAGAATCGTTTCAGTTTCGTAAAAAGTCCAAACTTTAAGTTCTGCGCTTGCTACAAAAATGAAAATCTCCCCAAGTTACCTCCAAATATATGAAAAAAAATGTTAAGTTTTTATTGAAATTGGTTCTATTAGCCATTTAATGCAAATTAACGGCAGAACGCATAAAAAAAAAAGAGACTGGTAGCTCAAAAGTGTCCCAGTATTGATCAGCATCAATTTTCCCCCTGTATTGTTAGTCCAATATTGAGCATTTGGGTAATGAGAATCAAGCAAAAGATCACCAAAAGATAAACTCTTTTGATATTTGAACAGCCTCTCCCAACCGTACCGTAACAAATGTATGGCGACCAGTAAGGAAAGTAATAAATTGATGTTTTGACGGCGGGGCTAACAGGGTAAATGTTTCCGTGGGATAAAAAATCCTTTAATCTCTTTTTTTTGGATGGGGCTTTGTAAGCAAAAGTTCAAGCATGGGCATCATAACGGACTTTCAAGTGAAAAAAACTGCAACACGAATTTAAAAGGGAGACACTGAAACATAATAAGTACAACGGCAGTTATTCCTCTTATCTGTTTTTCACTGTGACAAAACCACGCAGCACTATGACATTAGCAGAAGCCGTATAGAAGAATAGGAAAAGCACCTGTCTTCACGGTAAGCAAGGGTTTTTGAACTGCAGGACAGGCTCGTGAAAATAGTAATAATAATAACTTTACTGATTAACGTGTCATATAAGACATTCTAGTCGACCAAGCCTTATTTAGCTTTGTTATACACATGGGAAACTACGTGCATTCTGATTGGCTACAAATTATATATTTTAAGAATAAACATAGGAAAGCGTGTTTGACAACAATTAAAGCTTAACGTTAAAGAAAGTGTTTTCTTTAGATTCTCAGCTATTAGAATGGGGAGATGAACGAGTAATTTCGATCGTGAGCTAGCAGTGAAAAATAAAGCTTTGAAAACTCGTCTCATTCTTCGCTTACGATTTAGCTTAAATTCTTTATCTATATATAAAAGCACGTTAAGAGAAGATAACCATGGATTTTGTAATCGTGAAATCTTGAGAACCGAGAAAAGCATTTAGTTTATGTTCTCTAATTGTTTTGTCGGTTATGACAATATTATATACGTGGTTATGCTTTTTTAATTTCGTCTTGTTAAATCCTGTGTTAAATATTTAATGGAGCACATAAGGCCGGACTGATTTGCTTAAATAAATGCATGATGATATTCACGCATAAGATGTCAGGTGATTTTGAGTGCAATAAGAAAACTCAAGCAAGTTTAAAGGCTAACAAAATTGCACGAACCAGGGAAGTCTTAACTCGAAAAACCAATTGCAGTCTTTTTGTCATTTTTTCCAAATTACGTAGACAAATAAAAGAACCAAAAAGTCCAAAATTCAGTTTTCAAAAAAAAAATATCGCTCTGAATAAACTTATTTTATTTCACTTTAACAGTTTCATCTTTTTAGGCCGTGGTCTCTCAAAATATGTCACCAAACCATGCGAACGAATATTTAAAACGTGTTTTCACCCTTATTTTTGTGACGTCATTATCTTTCAAAATTGTTTAAAAACTGATAAACAGAAAACGAAGGTTTGTTAGAAAGAAATTCTCTATAGGCATTGTCCTGCCAAGTTTTACTTTTTTTTCAAAATGTATTTTTAATGTGACACTTAATCAAGAGAGCTGACTAGGCGCGCATTGCCTTCAAGTCTTCCCATAATTCTGCGATCTTTACTGCAATCGTTTTGTGGGTGTTCTTTGTTTGTTTATTTTGTGTAAGTATGTTTTTTTTTTCAGTTTGTTTGACCGAGTAGACCGCGTGCGATTTTGCATTTAGCTACCGCATCTGCTGACCAACTTAATTCCATATACTGTTTGCTTTGCTAATCAAATGAATAAATTCTTGCAGGTCTCACATTATTAGCTCATTAATTATTGATGTTTAAACAGATAATGAAGGAAGTTTTAGCACACAGTCCTCAGATTAAGTGATGCAAGCTGACACACATTGCATAAAATATCACTTAGCTTTTTCCTGACGTTTTCAGGGAGTTAAATTTAAGTGGCTTGGGGCCTACATGTAAAACCTAAGCCACAATTATGAGATATGCAGTGTTTTTACACGGAATTGTCTTCTTTGGCTTAATTTTGAGTGAGTATGGAATCCATATGTGTTTTCACGATGTGTTGCTCTTTTTCAATATAAGCAATTTGCGGTCGAAAAGCAGTTCTCTTTGGAAGTTACAAAAAAGACAAAGACAACTTACACCACGCTATTTAAACGCCGAGCAGATGCCAGAAGTACAATAGCGTGAAAATTCAACATGCTTAGATCCTAAAAAACACATAATTTTTTAAGTGCGCATTTTCTGAAGTAGCTCATTTGGAAAAAAGACGAACTTTGTATTTGTACGTTTTCCAACAAGATGGAAAGTACATGTAATAGCTACCTATCAGTTTTCCATTTAACTGAGATGTAAAACCCCATCAGCTTTTATACTGATACAATTGACCACCATGATGTTTGTTTGACTGAGTTTATTTCAAATGTTTTTGAACAGAATTCGTCTCAGTATTGTTTAACAGCAACAATATTAACATGATAACGTGCATGTTTCCAGCCGTTCGTGGTAAACAGCTCTATAATATCACAAAAAATATTACATCTGTACATAAGAATAGCTTGTTATGCTTTAAAAAGTTTGAGATATACTTTCCTTGCAATGTAAATCACTTTGACAAGATAGTTTCAGGTATTCTTTGCCACAAGGATCTACCATTAATATGGTAAAAGGGTAAAGTATACTATGATTTTTATCCAGGCCTGTCTTTGGAAATTTCCACAGATCTGCCAGTGCTATGGTAAAAGGCTGAAGTATCCTACCAGCTTTAACCGAGCTTGTCTTTGGAAATTTCCATAGAGCTATCAGTGATGATGGTGAAGTATACCACCAGTTTTATCCAGGCCTGTCTTTGGAAATTTCCATAGATCTGCCAGTGATAAACTTAGTCTATCAGTTTTATCCGAGCCCGTCTTTGGAAATTTTCATAGAGCTACCAGTGATGAGGTAAAAAGCTAAAGTATACCATCAGTTTTATCCAGGCCTGTCTTTGGAAATTTCCATAGATCTGCCAGCGATATACTTAGTCTACCAGTTTTATCCGAGCCTGCCTTTGGAAATATAAGGTCTACCTTTTTCACCCGGAACTTGTATTTGGAAATTTCTGTTAATCTAGCAGTGTATAGTAAAAAGCTGTAAGTGTACAATCAGTTTAGTTACAGGGCTCATGTTTGGAAATTTCCGTAGATCTGTCAATGGTGTTGTAAAAATGTAAGGTTTACCATAATTGTTGGTCTTTAATTTCATTTTGAAATTTTAGCATGTACATCTCTATCTATTGAATAAAGCTTCTCCTGTCCAGTCTGTCAGGTATCTTGGTCAATAATAGAGAGTGAGATGCATTTATGAGCCAATGTACTTGAAAGTAGCAAAGAAACACTGATTAGATTGTGGTGCTGACCACATTTGCCTTACTTCAGAAAATGCGCACTTAAAAAATTATGTGTTAAAAATGATCTGTTAGTTCTGGTGTTCGTTATGTACATGATAAAGTTCAGTCTTAAAGGTTAGTTTTCATCAGTGACACAATGACATAAGAACCTCTCATAACACAAGAAGCTCTCTTACAAAAAATGGCTGCCACAAGCATTACAAGAGACAAGCATACTAACCATATTCTTCTTTCCTAGTTTTTACCTAGAAACGTCAAACAAGCATAAGCCCCGGGCATAAGCATTAAAGTAGTAACACTAGGAGAAGACGCTTTTTATCCTTGTGCCGATGCTTCGGCTCCTCCGAGTGCTTGTGTGCCCCTTTTCTCTGTTGCGTAAACATAATTGAAGACTGTTGTTCTTATGCTTATATATGCTTACGTTGTGCAGCACTTGACTCGCTACCGTAATACCCTTCTGTATTGTGGAAATTTGTGGTGCCAGAAAAATACTTTGTTATACCCCTTTTTAACATTACAGGTGCGCATGCAATATTGTAGGAGAGGGCTTCACTTTTTTCCCTCGAAATGATCAATTTGTTGCGTTGTCTTATCCAAACAATGCTTGTTCGGTTCTTTCGTTTTATCTATTATAATTTATTACAATCTTTATTTTTTGTTCTTTTGAACGAGTCGGAAGAATGCAATCTTCTCGGTTGTCTTCAACATAACTTGAACTTTGTTGTTGTTTATATTGTAGTTTTATTCTTGTAGTTTTTTCTTTTTTTTTTCAATGTATACAATCGACATCTGAGCATTTCATCCTTTGTTGTACTAAGTTAGCGAGGTCACGAAACGTGAGGTAGTACTTTAACCAAGAACGTTTTGTGTGTTCACAGTTTAAGAAATTCCTGCCAAATACAATAAGTCATTTCATAGCATTTTGTGCAAAATGAGCTTTTAATTGCTTTTTTTATTAGCCTTTCTTTTCTTTAATATTACTAGTCATCAGTTTTAATTTCCATGTAGTGAATTGGGAATTCATGCACATTCATTCAAATTTATTTAGTCTACCAGTTGAAAAAACAATGATTCGTTTCTTGTGGTTAACCGGCAGTAACTTGTAGTAAGATAGTCGAAGGAAATCTATGCGAATTTTTTTTTAACTATAAGTAGTAGAAAAGATAATCATTTTCGTTCTAACTTTAATAAATTTGGCAACTTTTCACCAGAAAACTGACGTATGGCAAACACCTTGGACCTATAAATGCCATATGTTTAGAAGCTTCTCGCAAACAATACACCGACAATTTCTTTACAGACGGACACGCCAGAGACAGAGACAAGTTGATTTTTTTCTTACCTACATTTGAGAGGTTAAAAGATCTTCTAAAATTAATCTATCTTTTCATGATGCCATCAACTGTATGAACATTTGAGTGGAAAAATTTTAATATACCGAGAAACTCAGATTCAATTATGCTTAGTCCACAGTGGCCAAAATTGTAATTGCAGCGGCTTATATAACCGATCCGTTGATTAAGGATTGATCTTGTTCGACCTCAAAATTAAAAACCTTCACGATATTAAAAATGATTATAAAAATGTGTTGTGATATCCTAATTGCTCAGTTAGTGTTGTTCTGATAGATCACTTTCTACTCGAGGTCACCAAATTCTATAGAATAACCTTTGTTGGCTCTTTCAAAATGTCCAAGCCAAAGCAACTTATCTTTGCGACTTTTCCTGCAATTTTTCTGGAAGCAGCTTGATATCAGATTTCCTTGGTAAACGAAGTTGGTGTTTTCATGGCCATCATATTTTGACAGCTTGTTTTTTTTCAAATTCGGGATCTTCCTGTCTTTAACTGTGGTAATTTTTAGGCTTTCAGGGTGTTTTATTGTTGGAGAGGATACTCTGTTTTGAGATTTGTTTGTATGAGATAAAGCTTTTTGAACATTGTTGAAAGGTTCAAATTTTTGAAGGCTATTAACGGCTTATAGACATTTCGAACACATTTTGTCGCGGCCGTTTTCAGTATTACAAGTAATGTTTTATGCCAACCAGGGGGGGGCTGGCAGCTACCTTTGATCTTGCCGCTTTTGGCCTCTACATGATTGCCCCAGTAAAGAAATCTGTCAATCATTCGAAAACTCTAACGAGCATGCGCGAAGTGCAACGAAGTCTCGCGCATTCTCGTTCCCAGAGCCTACGATCTGTTCGGCCAGCGGTGGGATCGTAGGGCTCTGGTATCAGCCATTACCGGATGTCGTGAAATTCACGACATCCGGTAGCGCATGTCTAATTCGTTAAGGTGCTATTGCGCCTGCTCTATTCTCGTTCGTGGAGCTCTGGGCATGACAATTCTGACAACAACTGAGAAATTTTGAATTCCTATCGATCGAGTCGTGGTGTTTTCTGGATCGACTAAAAGCTGTTCGGGACCCTCAAAATCTCCTGCAATTAGCGGAAACCCTGGAGCTTTAAAAGGAATAAACTTAAGAAGCTGCCTTTCGTGCCGTAGTTGTTCAGAAGAACGATTTTCCCTGCATTCTGCTCACGGGTTTTGGATTTGTATCTTGCCTGATTAAAGGTATAATATTATTGCATTTGCGTTATACTGAATTCTACAGTTATTTTATTACATTCGTCACGCTTCTGTTGTGTGAGAATGTCAACTGTATACTTATTGTTTTGCCACTAAAGCTATACTGTATTACGTTTTACCCCATCGAAAATTTCCAGAAGCATTTGTCGCCCAAGTTTTTAAACATCGACATCAAGAGGTCATTACGAAAGTTGATGAGACAGTTACATGTAAGTTTATTTATGGACAAGCTGTAGTTTTGTTGAAAATGCTGTAGCGAGGAAAGAATCGCCGGCATTTAGCGACAATCTCAACACTTTGAATTCAAAATTTGGTAGCTTAATCTGCCCTAAACCGCATTCTTTCCGTGGAAATTGATCAGGTCAATATATTAATAATTAGTGCCCTTATTAATTCAATCGGAAATAAAACGTTATGCGTAGAAGCCAAAAAATTTTAACGTTATTGCGCATACAGTTTGAATCGGCCAATCAAAATAAATAAATTTTTGGCCGTTACCAGAGCTACAAGAGACGTAATTTAAAAAAGCCGCGTAGCTCTGGGGACGAGAATGAGTCTTGCGCGAACTACTCGAGAATATGTGTTTTTTTGTTCGTGGTGACTCGATTGTGGAAAAGGAATTCGTTTTTTGTTATTGTTTATTTGCTGTTAGTATTTTTGGCGACAGTACAGCGTTTGGGAACCACATTTCTATAAATTCTGGACCTGTGTACACTGCTGCTGTTTATTATGTCAAGAACATGAGCGTGATGGTTGTGTTATCGAAAACATAAACGTTCGCGGTGTCAACAGCCACTTGACCTGGGAAATGGCAAGTTGCAGCTTTCCACCTTCCATTTCGATCCATTTCTGTTTCTGAGACCATCAAAATCGGTGGAATGAAGGACCAGCTTTATTTTCGGTTAGTAGAGCAGTCAATATCGAATATGCAAGTGACAAGTTTCGGCCTGAGATTTTCCCAGTTGAGTGTTGAACAAACCACGCTCAAATTATAACTATATTCTAGCAGATGATTGTGGATTTCGTCATCTCACATGAGGAAGATTTATAAGAATCGTTTTACTGTGGAAACTGTGGAATCTTCCAGCCAACAAAGCGAAAAGAAGAGATTTCGATTGCGAGTCCTCTTTAAGTCTGTTTCACAATGAAGACACAAAATCGAATGCGAAGGCTTAGAATGTATTAAGAATGGGCTTGAACTTTCACATGCACTTGTCTCAAGTTTTTTGCGTCTTATTTACAGGTGTAAGCGTAATTACGTGTAAAACACCACGTTTATTTTATGGAATTCTTCTTTTTTTGGCTTGAGTGTTTCTTGGCGGCAGTTGTTTCTGCAAATGTATTGGTTGGTTGCAGTTACAAGACAAATAAGAACATTTGAGATGATAGAATTTTGCAACTGGAAAGGATAGCTTATAAAGGACAACCAACAAAAGAAGAATGCTTAACCTTACAAACAGAGCTGTCTGAGGTTTGCTTGTTTTGATAAGAGAACTTAAGGAATTGGCAAAATAAATACACCTAGGTTTAGGAAAACTCCCTAGTTCCATATATTGTCCTGACATGCTAAGTTTAATTCAATGGAAAATGCAATGAACTATCACATTTCCAAGCATTTTCCCACATAACGCATGCAACTGTCCAATGAGGTTTATAAACATTTGCTAGGGTAATCTGAAAAGATTCAAGGATTTGCAATTATATGTTTTTTTGTCTTTTGCCTGTAGCCTGTACAAGAAGCTTAATTCAAAGGAAAGACATTCAGGCCCATTTTTCTTAAGTGTCAGTGAAAAATTTGTAGTTTGAGTTCAGTAACACCAGATGAACTATGCAATAATGGAGTATTTGACAATGCAAAAGTTCTAAACTGTCCCTTCTGTTAAAAGAGCAATTGACTTCTGCTCACACCCTTTCAGACATTTGTACTTCTGATGAGGAAACAGTTCCAATTGCCAAGGAGAATTCAGTTTTTTTGAAGATGGATACATATGAAATAAATCAGGTGTGAACTGCCTGATGTAACAAATGTGGCCATAAAGGGCTTGCAGCTTTTAAATGTTTTCAACTTGAGCAGTTGAAAAGGCAAATTTCAGTGATCCTGGTCGAGACTGAATTTTTTCAAGTTTGCTTTTTCAACTGCTCAAGTTGAATGCATTTAACTGTGAGGATCATTATTTCAGAACTGTTACCGATAAGGTAGGGGAAAACAGGTCAAAACAGTGTTGTATTGCTGGGTGTCAAAACAAGGCTGGCATGCATTCAGTAACTGTTTATAAAGGAGATGTGAAATAACCCCAGAATGGCTAATCAACCATGGTTGCTCTAAGTGTGCAACAGTCCTTTTGAAGTGTTTTCAGAAAATTAAGGATTAACATAGCTGTCCATATATATGTCATCAGTCAAAGTCCCTGTACAACCAAAACCTTTGCCCAAAACATATTTATCAACATGCATCTTGGATAACCAACGCCTGCCAGATCCAAAGTGATGGTGTGTTTGCCAGAGTATCTTTACTTTACAGACTGTCGGAACCTTTGCAAACTCCACCTCCAAATGATTGTTTTGTTTGCAAAAGCTGTTCAACATCAATTGCACTGTCAAGAAAAATGCAAGTCCCTTCAGAATTCAAATGTCAATTTTCCACAAACCCATTCATGGTGAAATATATGAAGCCAAGGTCACCAAGTAAATATGTGAAATGACTGGCTGAAGTATTGCTGTCGGTTGAGCAACCTGATCCCTTTAAGTTTCAGTTCTCACCCCAGAGCTGTGATAGGCAAAATCTAAATGAAAAATTATTTCACCTTTTTCTCCAAAATAATGAGCTTTATTATCAGGTATACCTACACAGTACACACTGTAGGCAATATCTGTGACTCACGTGGCGAAGTCAAAGAGCAAAGTGTTGCAAACATCACCTCTCAGCTTTTCACCATTTAAGGATTCTAGAGAGCTGTACATGAAAAAATCTCTTGTGGACTGTAAGGTAGTAACATAACTTGGGCAAAACAGAAAATAATTTAGATCAACAAAACCTCCACAATTAATTGTTGACTCCTCCTGGGTAGTTCCTATAAAGAAAGAAAAATCTACAGTGTATGTAAATGAAACAAGGACAAAGTCTCGAGCGACAATTCTTAGTGAAAGAGGAGAGCGAATCTGGCCGCTGTGAAATGTGTCAGAAAATGCTTCAAAACTCTCAAAATCAGTACCAGAAAAAGTAGAAAGGGCAACCAAATCAGATAGAAACAAAGGTAAAAAAAAGCGATCGAAACCTTCCCTTGAATGTTTAAACTTGGAATAACGGAAATAATGCTGAACCAATACAAACGTGCGTACACCAAATAACGGTTAATTCGGCTAATTCTCCTTCTTCGCCACCGCCATGTTTGTTTGGAACAAAATTAGTACACAGTCCTACTCGGGCAAATTTCTTTACTGGGGCGATCATGTAAACTCGGTTCCAGACCTCGCTGCCAGCCCCCCCTGATGCCAACCTTGTTTAGGAATTAATGAAGTTGGTTTCAAACTCAGTCTGTTTTAGTTTTCTTTATACACTCGATTAAAAAAACGTTCTAACATGAAAAGTATAAACCCTTGATGATGAGACCTAATGTATTTATGAGTAGATGTATAATAAAATTTGCATATTTAAAATAAAAGACTGTTCTCTTGCGACTGATGTTGTTAATAGGGAGTTGCAAGTGGGCAAATTGACCGAGAATAAGGGCCAATTTGAGCGTTCTACCGAAACATACAGTGCGAAATGTTGCATCCGTTCACGAACTAAAACAATTTTTGCTGGAGAACTATTCGGAAACAAGGAAATACCGTGCTGTTGTATGAAAATAATCACTCGCTCATTTAGCAGATGCAGTTATATTGTACGAGCAATTCCCAGAATGCCCTCGGGTCTCACTTGCTAAGGTTTGTTTTTTTCAATCGAGTGTATTTTCGAGGACGCGTAAGATACATGACAGTAGTTTCCAACTTTCTAACACAAGAAATCCAAAAGGGGTGGGGTCTCATTCATCCCCACACCCTAGGTAATTACATTTAAAGCGGAAGTATCAATCGTCTTCGTTAAAGAAAGTATAGCTCTATTTTGACAAATCAGTGACTTTTACATTTTCTCGTTTGAACAATGCGGGTATGATATGTTTTCTGCAGATGTTCAAGGTATTGACTTCTGGTCCTTTTTGGCGGGAGTAGGTAAGTTCAAGTAACATACTTGCATTCTCCAACATCTGAAATTCAAAGTGAAAAGCTTACATTCTAAATTTTGATAAGTTTCCCTAGGAAAACAGTGTCCTCTTAATGTCACCAAGTTACGCCTTGAAGACGTAAAAAAAGACAACGACAAAATTGACTGCCAGAAGCTTTTGGATAACAAACGGTTCCAGATACATTGCTCGCCTTTCTGGGGTAGTTATTCCTATAGTCAATATTTCAGTTGGTGCCGAGTATTTGCCTTGTGTTTCAATGAGACCAAAACACTAAAATGGGCCAAACGGTGCGCTGGAAAGTTTCGCTCATTGTCCAAGCGATCCGTAATTGCTACTGATGACAGCAAAATTTCTTCTTCTGTCGTGGACATTCGTATTAAGTCCTGTAGGCCCTTCTGGAAGAGCTGGTTTCTTATTGAGGTAAACACATGCACTTGCAGCTACGGAGAAGCGATTCATGGTATGTGAGCAACGGATTATACAGTACTGAATAGTTACTTTAGATGCTCTATTGCTGGCTTTGCGCTGTGTAACAAAAACGACTGTATTAAGCGCGCGTTAAACCTCGAATTTAATGATGCCATCATATGGAGGGAAAATGTTCATTAACAAAGGTTTTAATGTAGAGCTGCCCTAACCTAACCCTAACCTAACCCTAACCCTAACCCTAACCTTAACTTTTTCCTGTAAAATGCCGTACAATTTTTATGATTCTAATTTGCTGCCGACATTAAATTCGTGTTTTAGCGGGCGCTTAATACAGTTGTTTTTGTTATATACAGAGAAATCGCGGTTTTACTGCGAGGCAGAATCAGCATTTTTGTCCAGGCTCCAAGGAAACCCTTAGGGACACTGATTAAAATTACGACTTTTTATTATTTAAAAATTAACGGAAATCTCAGTATTAACAAAATTCTCTTCTAGTCTGAGCAGTAAACAATGAAACGAATTTGTTGACTGTCGACCATTAAACTTAATTTTAAGAAACAGTGAATCCAAACATTGTTTTGTTTTTCAAGTTTCATGAAGCAGATTTACTTGTCACTTTAGTTTAACTGAATGTGTCCTGTTATTTAAGATAAAACAGCTAGAGAAGAGGTCTATTTGATATGACCACATAACAAACAAATGGCCGAATTTATTCTCTTACGAAACAGATGTTTCCTCTAACCAGCAACTGATGATGTCACCGAATCAGAATTTCTTAAATCACCGAAAAGGGCGTCAACTATGGTCCTGTCTTCGGAAGCTCTTAAAGGGAAGGCGAGAGGGAAGGACGTGTAGGAGAGGCGTAAATTTTGCAAACACTCAAATAAACTCCGAACGTTCAACTGTCTTTGCTCGTTGCTTGGAAAACCTCTACAAGATCAGACGGTACAAGAATAGCTCAAGTCCTGTCATCACAGTTGAGAAATGTTTCTGCAATAACACTGGTAAGTGATCATGATTAAATTGCAACGCTTAAATCTTGTATTACATATCTTATATATCAATAATATGCTTTAGCCAACCAGAACTTAGCATTAACGAAGCATACCGTATACTGTAATACTGCCTTTCATCGAAAGAATCTGTCAGCCGGATTCGTTTCGTTTTAGCTGAAGAGAGGATCTCGCAAAATAAAAAGTCGAAAAAGATTCATTTCGGTCTTCTTGGCATGATCTTTATTACAAGCAGCGATCATGACTAGGTGATGTCTGAGAAATAACAGAAATATGATCGGCCAGTCAGTTCAGTCGCCTCCCAGACAACACCATGATTTTAAGTGCTATTAGCCATTTATTCATTGTGCTCAATATCTTATCGAATAATATTCTTAGTAGAAGTATCGTAGTTAAGTACTATACCTAATTAATTACACGACCCCACAAGCATTATGCTTTAAATTTTTTATCGTGTTTAAATAAAGGATGTGATGATGATGATGATGATGATGATGATGATGATGATGATAATGATGATGATGATGATGATGATGATGATGAGCTACTTTGACATAAATGTTGCATAACAAAGTTGAGCACTGCACTTCAACTCAGTGGCGACATTACAGAGTGTTACTTTTCTCAATGATTATGTTAGATATCACGAACTGTTTAAACAAAAAAAACGTTAAAAATAAAATGGCGGTGATTTCGTTCCAGGAAATTCTTTATGGATAAACTCAAGGAATTTAAGGGAAGTTTTCTGTCGCCTTCAAACAAATAACGTATAATATATGGAAATGAAGAAATGTATTTATTTTCTGACTAAGGTGAGTCTGATTTGGAGCTGCTTTCAACTGTCCAAAACAAGACTTGAAAAAATGTCAGTCGATCGACGTCGTGCAATGCGTTAGCCATCGTGGCAAGTTACCTTATTTGCCCTGTGGCTACTACAAAACAGCAATCTCACTAGTTGTACGTGATAACTAGAACTTATTTTGCGGGCTCGTGATAGAAAATTTTGAAGTATGACTCGGATAGTCACTTCCAAATATCAATATACATTTTACTTTACTGTTATATGTAACAGGAACATGTCCATATAGAAGCCTCCTATGCTGGCATCTTTTTCCTTTGCCCGTGCAAGCGCCCCGTATGTTCAAGCGCAGGAACTGAGGCGAGTGTATTGAAAGAGGAGCCGTTAGGGCCGCACGCTCGGAGACTTACAGCCTTAACTTTTTTGCGGCTTTTCCGACACTTTCGAGAGTTGCCTGCGGAGGAGCCTATCCATATAGTAATCTGTTTCTTTCTCACGTTGCCAAGGTTAACGCGGAAAACTGTTTCTTCCTTTCAGATTCAGAAAGAAAGTTAGAAGAGAATGTTACGGTTTCTCGTTCAGAGGAATTGGTAAGTAATTTCCCTGCTACCATTCAAAACATTTTTTTTTATGAAACAAACCAGTCGATATTAGACACATTTTTCCACCGCTTAATAAGCCACGTCTGTTATAAATGATATGAATATATTTTTTAGATAGTGCGACTCTTAAAACCATAGGGATAGCTGCAACTATACTATGCACTTGAATTTAGAATAGAGCTCCTGTATACACATCACTGGATCAAAAAGTACATTACTTTCTTATAGATGCACATCTAGAAATTATAGAGGACTTGTGTCCCGGATGTTGCTTTGCATCGCGTTCATTTTCATTCAAAAGCGCACGGAAATACTGAGAGCAAAGAGTGATTTGAAAACAAGGTTTCAGTTCTTCGGTTTTTCCTTTTTAAGGTAAATTTACTGGGATCTTTTTATCTACTGATAAACATGTTTTGAGGAAGAAGTAATCAACCGCGTTTTAAAAAGCTAAATACGCAAGAAAAAATGGCGTTTGGCTATGAAAGAGCTGTAGGCATGTACAGTGCAAACAATCAGCTTTTGACGTAATGGTCAGGTGACCGTCCGTCCATCCGTCCGCACGTCCGTCCGCACCACAGAGTCACCAATATGAAGTGGCATACACTTGATATAACCCTGTGCCGTATCTCGTGTTTTTGTCGAGAAATAGCATGGTGACCCGCGTTGTAGAAAAACAAGCAAAGACAACAAAAGTCAAAAACAATTTTGTTAATGGAAAAAAAAAAGTTCAAAAGAATACTCAGTTGTCTTTTTAGTGGCAGGCGAAAAGTTCAATTTAGGCGAAAAAAATTAGGTGACAAAGCTCAGGCGAAAAGTTCAAATTTGCCTTGTCGGTTCTGTTGCGAACTCAGTCGGCACACCGCTAGACTTCGCAGCGGTTTCGACGCCAAATATAGCAGAGCTGGTGCTTTTTGTTTTTTTCTGTCCACAAACATGTTTTTTGCGGCGGTCCGAACACATTTTGCCAGGAAAAACACCAGCATTTTCATGTTGATAGGTAACTTGTCACGCTCATGGCCTAGTGAACTGATCGCCAGTTTACGACGCCGTCGAGCCGAGTTCGGCTCTCGGCGGGAGCATGAATTTTTTTTCTTTTTTCTTTCTTTTTTTTTTGTTTAACTTAACGACTTGAATAAGTGTATTTTCCCAAATTAACAAGTGCCAAAAAAAAAAACTAACAAAAAAAAAAAACAAAACAAAACAAAACAAAAACAAAAGGGGGGCTCCGCTTTTAGGCTTGGCTAAATCTATATATTAAGGCCTAGTTTTGACGCCTTCTAAATTCAGATGGAGAAATAAGATGTTAATCACCTGGAAGTTTAAGGGTAAATGAATGATTGCTCCGGTTTGAAGACGTCTGAAGGTGTCTCAGGAGGTTTTTTTGGCTGTCTATAACAATTATGGATAATTAAATTGTAAGTTGTACTTTAAGTAATAAAATATGTTTAAAAATAAAAAAAATGGCACTATTTTTAGGTGGTGAATTTTTGTACTTTCCTTGCCGACGAAATAGACCCTGGAGAAGACAATGCCATACAGGTAATGCCGTAATCAATGGCTATTGCATTTACTGATTGTCTTGCAGTATACTTCAAATCTATGAGTGCCAAGTGGTTAAGCTTTCCTGAAATAGATTACATTGAACTGGAAAATCTGAACCCAGCACGTCCAGTCAGAAATCGTCATATATAAGAAAACCACTAATGCAATTTAAGATGGCCTTGTTATATAATAAAATTCACGAGGGTAAAAACACATCACAGTTAAAAACTGACGAGCCTGTGTGTGGCCCTCTATAAAAATGTTACATAATATATAAAAAAAATGAAAGAAAACGCTAAATAAAAGGTAAACTACATATAAAAGGCAAGAAAAAGAGATGAATATATTAAGAACTAGTTTACAGTAAAATGGTCTAGGTCAGCGTTCATGGCAGCAAAGTGACTGGTATAGGCTCTCATAAAAGATTTAACATTAGGGCAGTCTTTCAGTCTTTTTGTTTGTTTGTTTGTTTGTTTGTTCGTTTGACGTTGTCAGAATGCATCGTCTTTGTTGGACACTACCATCCAAGACTTCAAGAATGCCTCCTCGAGCGATTCTCAACAAGCGAACGCAACAGACGAAGAGTTACAAGAAAATGCACATTTTACGACGATTGCTTATGAAGATTTCGTTGTGAGATTTGCTCGAGAACAACTTAACAATACTATACCACAATATTATGTCAGAGATAAAGTAGGTAAGTGTAATTTTCGTTCAGGATTTCTGAAGATGAGTTTGTTTTCAAATACTTCAGCAAATTGCAAGGATTCCTCCCAAAGAGAAAAAGTGAGAGAAAAATCTTAACAAACTAAAGACTCAGTTTCGTCACTTGCATTGCAAGCGAAGATATCGATGACCCACCTTCGCAGACATACATATTTCCCCTATTAACGTTGAGTTAACAAATTGAAAGTTGGTCTACAGACGAAACTATTAGTGTCGTCATAAAAAACGTCCATGAAGATTAGTCAGATTAGTGCAACTGTTGAATGAAATTTACAAAGCAACTGAATGAAAGATCAGCAGTTTAGGTTTCAGTCACAAACCGGCTCTACTTTCTGCATTTCATTTCAGATTTGCGGGTCAGGCGAGTTTTCCATCAAAACAAGGACGAATTTATTCTCCATGACACCAAAGGAGAAAACTCTATCAAGATTCCCGCGGAAACTTTCGAAAACAACGGTAATTTTTGGTGGATGGTCTGGTAATTGTGTAATTTCGAACGCTACCAAACCGTGTGACTTCTCCTGAAAATTATCTGGAACAATTTGATATGACTTGGGGTTGGTTCAGCGAAGGTTGATGCTTCTAGAGAATGTTAATCATATTTTGTTAGCCTTTCTTTTACTGGTCTTTTAATGAAAAAAAATGGGGAGGGGGGAGTGAGGGACATTTTGACATGTTTCTGTTTATAGCCTTTTAGTATATATTATTCAACGCGAGGTACCTGCGCGAACAAGCCAACACAAACTGCTTACGATTGGTGCTGTGAACATGTCTATGGAAAACTACGAAATGTGAGAAGCATTATACGACTCGAGGCCGATTTATCTCTGGGAGAAGAGCTTTTACAAGTGAACATTTTGGAATAGAATAAGTAATATTTATGAATAATTACAACTTATGTAAAGCGCTTTTGAATAGATTTATATAGTATTAGCGCAATATAAATTACTATTATTATTATTATTAATTATTATTATTATTATTATTATCATTAAACCAGATTCAGTAGTGCTGGGAGTGATATACAAAGATCTTCATGAGCTATTCATGACAGGATCCAACAAAACGAACAAAACCAGGTTTGAAGTAAAAAAATTCCTTTCGAAGTTACTATGGTGGCTGCAGGATTAAATAAAAGTTGTTAGGCACTGTCATCTGTCTAAGTACTTCATAAGGTTTAGGTACGATCTGTTTTTGGAGACTTTAGACAATACTCAAAAACTGTTGCTGGGAAAATTAAGGGCTGATTATGCAGGTATGTTCTTTGGTCGCATGTGGTGTGCTTGCAACACAAGTAGGATACAAACTGTTGTTTTTTTTTTTAAGAATCAAACCTTCAAACTGTAGATGGACTCAAGCCGTGTTTGAAGCGCATATCGGAGATATTCTCAAAATTGTAAGAAACCGTGGCGTATAGCTTTCATACAATATTAAGTCTGCCAGGAGATAGGAACGTTCTTTTCTCGTGTTCAATTTGATGTGCAATTAATTCATTTGTTGCGCTCACTTGAAATGAGTAAAATGCGCGCATTTCCACCTAATGGCATTATGAATTTCCCATTTTAGGCTGGTTAACACAATAATAATGTCAGCTGCGATGTACCCCCGGTCAACGGTGTTGCAAAAAAGTATCACCTTGGTCTTCAAGAACTTAAAGGTACCCAGTGACAACAATTTTTCAGCCAATGGTTAATGTCAAAGCTTAAAAGAACGGCGCTGTCTGATAAACGCTGTCTGATAAACGATATAAATGATAAACGATATACGATATGCGGTATCTGTCCTCGTCTGTGAGGCCGGGGGAGGGGAGGATATTCTGTGTCATGTTGGGTGGGGGTGTGCCACCGGGACAGTGAAACCCTTCTTATCAGCGGCACATGCCCATACAGCTAAAACTATGGGAATACGACCCCCAGTCTTTGAAGTGTTTTGCATTCGCGAGTCTCGATCAACAGGAACTATTTAATGTTACTTCGAACGCGCTGTTTTTGTATACTTGACGTCTGGCTGGATTTTATTCGCGTTGTAGTCCTTTCTTTACTTAGCCGTAGTATTAATACATCAGAAATAATACACAAGGCTGTAAAGAAACTAACTCCAGATTGTCTCGCTATACCCAGCTGTCTCAATAGGTACCGGCAAAAAATCTACCAAAGGTAGCCCTACAATGAGGCGGGGGAGGCGGCAAAGTGGGAGGAGGGGAGATAGGGAGAGTAGTACTCTTAGCTGTTTTATGCTACAGACGCTGGAGTTAACCCATTAGACCCCAAGAGCGATCAGCATGAATTTTCTCCTCATCATATCAGTGTATTATAACACATACAGATCATAATAATTTAGCAAATGATCACCAAAGATGAAATGTTTTGATGTTTGAAAACGTTCTCTCAATTAGTAATCAATAAAATCTATGGAAACCAGTAAGGAGAATTTGTATAATGACGTTGGGGCTAAAAGGGTTGTTTTTTCTCATTTTTTTCCCCTGTTTCTTGTTTCTACTATTTAACTAAGTTACTATTTATACATACTTAGTTACACTGTACTTAATTACTTATTACTTGCCTTATTTTACTTTCGTCTTCTTTTTTAGTCACGTACAACCTAGTCAAAGCAATTTAATTTTTTTGGTAACTACTCAGCTCGTTTAGTTTATTTCTATTCTGAGTAGTTTTTTTGCCTATTTTAGTTAATTTATTTTATGCTGTAATTATTTTTATTTCTATTTATTTTGGCAGAATAAAATGGTTGTTGTTGTTGTTAGTGCTGGCCGAGTGTGCCGTTGTAGGTCTTGACTTTCTTCAATGAGCTATTTGTTTGTTTACCTTTTCGTTTGTCTGTTCCTGAATGCGCAGTGCTTTTGCCTCTAAAGATAATACACTATTGACACTCCTGGATTCAATCCATTCTAGCTCCCCAGTGAACCAATATGCATATGTTTGCTTCCAGCCTGCAGGAAGAAAGAGGGAATGCGTGTTTTGGAACTACTCAGAAACCAAGTAAGTAAGTAAATTGTAGGCTACAATATTGAGACAGTTTAAAAGGGTGAAGCCGATAACGATACCAGGTAATCGATATTATCGATTCTGAAGATATCGATGCTGGCTCGATGGTTTCGATACCCCTCGATACTATTTCATATTTCTCTGAATGATCCTTCGGTTCTGAAACACTGACTTTTTTGTTTTGTTTGCCTTGAATAAATCATAGTTTTCTATGCGAAGGCGCTACTTCTAAGTCCTTCGGTTTATCCCTATAGTCACGGTTTTTTAACACTACTAAGGTTTTACGATTTTGAGAAGACATATCTTGAGCATCCAATAACAAGAAAAACAATATCATTGATTAGTGAATGTTGTCTTGATGTACCGGTACCATCAAATAAACCACACAAAAATAAATAGAATGGACACCAATTCATGAGAAGAATTTACATTGTAATATTACTTTAGTTCCGAGGGATGGTCGGGGGAAGGCTGTTATGCGAGGAAAATAACCAGCTCAGAGACGGAGTGTGTCTGCAATCACTTGACACATTTTGCTGTTCTTATGGATTTCACTGATGGCGACAATGACTCGACCGCCCCGCTAGTACTAGTAAGTTAACAATTACAGGAAATTTTATATCCAGTTCTGGTTAGTGAAGTGACATTATCATAACGACCCTCATATTTTCATGATCCTTCTCCAAAATGGTAACAAAAATTTAAAATCAATCTTTGTCCTGATTCAAACAGGGTTAAGCTATCCAGGAGTAGTTTCAATTTTAATTAGTTTGATGGTTCAGTGATGTGGATTCCTTTCACGAAATTATTTTTCTTAGTTTTAACTTTGAATCTTTTCAAACTTTCACTTGAAACTAGCACTTAACACTTCTTAACAAGAGAAACAGAAACATTGGTCAGTTTTCAGGCCGGGCTAGCGCTGTAGAATCAGCTTTTAAAACAAACGGGCGCTGTTGGGTAAATAAATCCAATTTATTTTTTTCTCAGTGCGCGAGCGGGCGTTTATCGATGTTCGGTATTTGTTCATTCAAGAAATTGTGCAGGCTTCAACTGGAAATTTGCTTTTTCATCTGCATACCGTAAATGAAGATAAACAAAACTGGCGCACCGTCACTTTGGTTAAAACTGAGATCACACCCTGAACGATTTCGCCAAATGATTTTAAAATTGTTTATATCCGAAGAACCAGCACATACGTCTACAAGTACAATGCAAGACATAAAAAGAAAGTAATTAGGCTAAACGGAATGTTTTTCAAAATATTCTCTTTCATTTTTTACGCAAGGGCAATTAAACCTGTCCTGAGGTTTGATTACTTTGGTTTTGTGTTTAGTATTAGTAAGCTTAAGCTTAATTATAAGTTTTTAATTGGGTTAGTAATCCTTATGCCGGCTACGATTTTCCATGTGCATGTCTGTTCTTGGAAAACAACCTTTTCCGTGTTGATAGGGTAGTTTCTGGTCGAAAAAAGCTTAAATTAAAAGTTTGAAGAGTTTATGATTACATTCGCTCCACGATTTCCTGCCACCTCACTCAGCAAAACTTACGCACGTACTGACAACCTTTCAAGATTGACCTGCAAGCTGGCAAATGTTGGAAAAAAATAAATATGTTATTTACCTGCCTAGGTCGGTCCATATAGAGAAAAACTGTACCCTCGGTCTTGAGTACGGCCCTCGGCCTGCGGCCTCGTTGCGTACTCAAGACCACGGGCACAGTTTTTCCCTATACGGAGCTCCCGGCCGGTAAGTAACATATAAATCACAAACGTGCGTAGTCTAGATGTGACGTCTCTACCCGATTGCCGGGTTCTTCCACCTCTAGTGACGGCAGTATTTTTTCGCGGGTACTTCGGTCAAAAGTTGCCGATACTGAATAAGTTATTCCTTCTCACTGACGTGTTTCTTTAATTGTCATTTAACAGCTGCCATATGAGATTGAAGTACTAAAAATCCTCACGTACGTGGGTCTGGCGCTGTCTCTGCTTGGAGCTGTCATAATTATAATCTGCTATTTACT